>CM076569.1:782599637-782688665 GCA_034641835.2 Pinus albicaulis | reverse complement strand
TCCAAGATCTGCGGCAACAAGGTCTAAAATTGGCGCAGAAGGTGGGACGGCCGGGGGCCCCTAGAGCCCCCACTTTCAAGAAAGTAATTATAGACAAAGGCAAGAAGATGACCGAGGGTTCGAAGATCCCGAGCTCCTCAGCAACTCGTAATCATGCCGGCCATAATGAGATGCTCTCAGATAGCCTCACAGCAGAAACGGTGGAGGGATCTACCAGAAAGGGAGGAATCCATCTCGATCAACCCTCGCAAGCGGCAGATCCACGAGGAAAAGCTGCAGATCTGAGTGATAATGCCTACCAAAATGCTCATCTTGGTCGATCTGAAGATTCTGGAGGAAATGGAGCACAACCAAAATTGCAAGGGCGATGCAAACCAAAGGCTCTTGATAGCCTTAGGGTAAACATCACTGACCCAGATCTACAAGAATACCGGGATCACATGTCAATCTACGCGGTAATATGAAAATTCATGGGGTTCTGGCCCAGTGAAAAAGCTCTCTGTCAATGGATCAAGCAAGTATGGAAACCGCGAGGGGATGTACAACTTCACCTAGGAGCCAAGGGTTTTTTCACGGTGGTGTTTACCAATCTGGACGATAAGGACCGGATCTTTGAAGGAGGCCCCTACTTCTATGCTTCTGCAGGCCTCTATATGCGGCCATGGAAACCTAACTTCGCACCCGAGTAGGAGACCTTCACTCAAGTACCAGTCTGGATCAGACTCTTCTCCTTGCCAATTGACTACTGGAGACCAGCAGCGCTGGAACAAATCGGCAACACTCTGGGCACTTTTGTCCGTGCTTCTGAAGCCACTCTTCAAAAAAGGTACACAACTTATGCTCGCATCTATGTTGAAATGGATGTTTCTGGACCTTTGCACGAAGGGCTTTGGTTAGATTACAGAGATGAAACCTACTTTCAAACTATAGACTATGAGCAAATACCTTTCAGATGCCGGAAATGCCATTAGCATGGGCATCTAATTAGAGAATGCCCTAAAAAAAAAACGGAGGAACTCCCCAAAGGGAAATCCTCTTCGTCCTCGGATGGATTCATTCGACCCACAGGAAGACACAGAGCCAATCGCAGAAATCATCCTAAAACAACAGATCCAAACAATGGCACTACAAATCCTTTTGAGATACTAGGCGAGGATTCTCAAAAGGATAAGGCAGAACCAAATCCAGCATCTCAGCTATTAACGAAGACAAATGATCAGACTAAAGAAATCCTCGATTCGGGGGATCTCAACACAGAAAACTCAGAAGACAAGAACCAGGAAGGAGATGAGGACATGGTCCTTAGTGAACAGGGCATGGAAGACCTAGAATTGGATGAGATTCTGGAAAAAGAAGGGCTAGATCTTAACTCAATAGTGGAACAATGGAAACAAAAAGGGATAGACAAAATACCAGAAGAAGAAATCAACAGGATCAACCATCTATTCTTAGCCAGATAGGATGCAATATCGAAAGGTATGAAACGGGGTCGTGGTGCCACCAAGAGCTTGGGCATCAAAACACAAACCCTACACCATACGCAGGCTAGCAGCCAGTACAAAAAGAAACGAGGAAGAAGATCAGACAAAGAAGCTCTCCTCAAATTAGGTCAGTTGCTGATAAACTCGGGAAAGATGAAAGCCCTTGAGGCTTTCTCCTTCTCCTCCTAATCCCAGTTAACTATGAAAGTCCTCTCATGGAATGAAAGAGGACTGGGAAGCCTCAGGAAACAGAGGCTCCTAAAAAAGAAAATAACACAAGAAAAACCGGATATGGTCTTCCTCCAGGAAACCAAATGTACTATTCAGAAACAAGATGAGCTAACTAAATGTCTGAGCAGACATCTCGAGCATCTGGCTGTGGAAGGAACAGGAATGAGCGGAGGCTTAGCCATCCTATGGAATCCAAATGTCTACCATCTCATTAATGCTGAAGCTTCAAAGCACTTCCTAGCCCTGCAAATGCAAATTATCAGAGAAAAAGGCTCCTTCTTATTTGTCAATATCTACAGCCCCCAACATCTGGAAGACAAATTTCTGCTGCTCCGTCAATTAACCAGCCTGTATCACAGGCACAACACCTCTCAGGTCGTATATGGTGGGGACTTCAATATGATAACCTCTCTCGAGGAAAAGAAAGGGGGCACCAGGGCTCTTAGCAATGATGCCCGGGCTTTTAATGCCTTTATTCAAGATCTAAGCCTGGTAGACATAAAACCTAGTAATGGTATGTTCACTTGGACCAATAGACAAGGCGGAGACAGGCTTATAGCTTCCCGATTGGATCGCTTTCTAGTCTCCGAAAGCCTTCTCCTTGAAGGGAACATTATGAGTTCTGAAATCCTCCCTTCCGGGGGATCAGACCACTGGCCCATCTCTCTGCAAATATCAATTTTAGGTACCCCCAAAAACAGGCCTTTTCGCTTCGAAAGATTTTGGCTTACCCATAAAGATTTCTTCAGCTGCATCAAAACTTGATGGCAGACTCTTCTGCCTGTAAAGGGTACAAAAATGTTCAACTTACAAGCAAGGCTCAAGTATATTAAAGCACAACTGAAAACCTGGAATCGAGAGGTCTTTGGAGACATATTTGCAGAAAAACGCCATCTGGAGCAGCAATTGGAAGAGATCCACAATGGATGGATTCAAGGTAATACATCACCGGAATCCATCGAGATGGAAAAGTAGTTCATGAATAAATGGAATGAGAGGTGTGAGCAGGAAGAAATATTATGGAAGCAAAAGTCGCGCAATCAATGGCTGAAGGAGGGAGAAAGGAACACTAAGTTCTTCCACAGGTCTGCTATTGACTATAGATGCAGCAATAGAATCACCAGATTACAAGGAGAGCATGGAGAGGTTCTCAGCTCACACCAGGACATCGCCAATCAACTTCGTAGACATTTTCAGTTCATTGCCATTGAACCAGAATGCAATCGAAGGGAGGCCATCGCCAGGGTTACCTCAACCATACCCAAACTCATCTCCGACGAGCAAAACAGTGCCCTGGAACGACCAGTTTTTCTCCAGGAGGTGGAGGTGGCGGTTAGAGAGATGGCCAACGGGAAGGCTCCAGGACCTGATGGATTCACAGTGGATTTCTTCAAAGCCTGCTGGGACATTGTGAAAGAAGACATTTGGGAAGTGGTAGAAGATTCAAGACTATCTTCTTCCATCTTAAAGTCACTGAACTCCACTTTTATTGCTTTGATCCCCAAGGAAAAAGATGCCTGCACTCCGTCCAAATTTAGGCCCATTGCACTCTGCAATGTGGTTTATAAGATCATTTCGAAAGTCATAGCTAATAGACTTAAACCTATCTGACCTCAAATCATTTCAGAAGAACAATCAGGGTACGTGGAAGGACGACAGATCATGGATAATGTTCTGTTAGCCCACGAAATGATTCATACTCTAAAAACACTAAGAAAGGTAGGTATGATAATTCAATTGGACCTCTCAAAAGCATATGATAAAGTGAGTTGGGCCTATCTCGAGGCTGTCCTCAAAGCTTTTGGATTCAGCACAAGATGGATAACTTGGATCCCAGCTCTGATCAAAACGCCTAACCATTCAATTCTAATCAATGGAGCCCCCTCTCAACCTTTCTACCCAACCAGGGGTATAAGGTAGGGAGACCCAATCTCCCCTTTCCTTTTTGTTATTCTAATGGAAGGGTTCAGTCGTCTCATTAAATCTGCTCAGGAGAACAATCTGATAAAGGGTTTGCAGCCATTAACCAATTTTCCGGCCACAACGCACCAGCAGTTCATGGATGACACAATGCTGCATGGCACGCCCACTGTAAAAGAAGCAAAAGGCTTTAAGAAAATTCTCACCTTGTTCAGTCAGGCTTTTGGAATGGATTTCAACTTTGACAAATCCATGGTCTTCTTTTTCAACACCCATCTGGCGGTTCAAAGACATTTAACTGAGATCCTCGGTTTCAAGCGAAGCTCTCTCCCTTCCAAGTATTTAGGGATTCCCCTCACTGAAAAGCCATGGCATAAGTCTCATTGGGAAAATCTGACAACCAAGCTTACTGACAAATGCAACCACTGGACCAACAGAGTCCTCAATCTGGCAGGGCGTATGGTAATGACCAAAGCGGTTCTTCAAGCAATTCCTCACTACATGCTTTCGATTCTCCCAGCACCGCAAGGAATCCTTCAGAAAATTAGAACCATCCAACGAAAATTCCTGTGGTCGGGCAACTCTGGCAAGCAAAAATGGGCATTGGCGGCTTGGGACAAACTATGCAGGCCCAAAACCTTCGGAGGGATAGGATTGCAGGATCCTGGAACTACCAATAAGGCCAATGGAGCCAAGCTATGGTGGAGATGGTTAACAGAGCCGCATACTCCGTGGGAAAAGTTGTGGAAGGCCAAATATGCAGCTCATTGGCAGCACGAAGAGCTTATCAGAATCACCAAGGTCCTGATGGGCTCCCCCATATGGAACTTAGCTTGAGCCAATCGACATATAATTCAGAATCATTGCTTTTGGGAAATAAGAAACGAGCAGTCGGCTCTCTTCTGGGAAGACGCTTGGCAACAACTTCCGATACTGGAAAGCCCTAATTTTCATCCTTTGCAGCAATGGTATCAGGAAAAAGGAAAAGTAAAATTCCATCACTACTGGGCTCAAAGCAGTGAACCGCAGCAATGGAGGAGCTGGCAACCGACTCCCCCTCCCCCGGAGGAACTACTGCAGAATTTAAACAACACCCTCAATGAAACTCTCAGGAAAAGAGTTATCAGAGAAATGCACGGTCCAGACAAACTCCGCTGGGGCATGCTGTCGGGCGGCTCCTTCAACCTGAAAGAAGCCAGGCATTACTTGGATAATAGGGAGGAGCGGGACAAGGTAGCTTGGTATGAAAATATCTGGGCAGGAATTCTATGGCCCAAAATTAAAATGTTCCTGTGGCTCGTGCAAAACAAGAAAGTCCTAACATGGGAAAATCTCACCAAAAGAGGGTTTATAGGGCCTTCCCACTGCCCATTATGTGAGCAGCAGGAGGAAACCACCAACCATCTCTTCAACAGCTGTGACTGGACCAACAAGCTCTGGGAATGGCTTCAAGATATCTTCCGTCAGTCAGACAGACAACACAATTCAATTCAAGATACCATAACCAATTGGCGAACACAGTACTCCAACAGCGCTATGGTAAATTCATTGTGGAAGAACAGTCCAGGATTCCTCATATGGAATGTATGGAAGGAAAGAAACAACCGCATTTTCCAAAAGCGCAGCATTCGGCAACTCGATGATATAAAAATAATCATCATGCAAGGGCTCACGGAAACAACTCGTACCTGTTGCACAGAGGAAAAGGTTGAAACGATCTCTCCCAATGACAGAAGAATTCTAGGCATCTTCGGGCTCATTGATTCAACGGAACATCTCCTGACGAAAATGGCTCTCCGACCAATTCCTCCTCCTGTTATCTGGCAGCATCCGCCCCATGGCTTCTGCAAGTTGAACTTCGACGGTGCAGCAAAGGGCAACCCTGGCCCAGTTGGGGCAGGTGGGGTTCTACGTGATGAAAATGGAAGCATCATTCATATCCTAAGAAAAAATATGGGAGAAACCACAAACAACTACGCTGAATTCACAACTTTAGAACATGGTCTCCAACTCTTAGTTCAGCTTGGCAAAAGGAAAGCTATCGTGGAAGGCGACTCTCAGGTGGCCATAACCACAGTTAAGAAAATCCAACATGGAACGCAGCCCACCAAAGCAATCAATCATTGGAGGTTAGCCGCGGTCACGGAAAGGATAGCACAGCATTTGCCATCTCTCAGCGGAATAATCTTGCAGTCCGTGCTAAGGCAAGCAAACTCGCTTGCGGACCACATTGCTAACTACGCGGTTGACAACCCGACTCTTGCCTGGGACACGTGTTGGCATGAGCTCACGGATGATAAGCTTCGGGATCAATGCAACGCAATATCAAGGAAGGACTTGAATGCAGGTGATTCCGTAGGATGGACGGCAGGTCAGTCGTCATCAGAAAATCAGGCTTAACGGTATGGTGATTGCGCCAGTCAGGCGGCACATGCAGGAGAGTTTAAAGAGAAGCCATCGGGATCAGCCGTCCTTAATGAGAGGGAATTATGGCAGAGGAAAAAGCTCCACCAAGCGCTTTAAGCGCAGGATGACAGCATGTGAAGGATTACATGGCAGATCGGACAACTCCGATCACTCACCCAGCTTTGGCGGTAGTACGTTTAGGCAACTTGCCCTCAATGATGGCCTTAAATGGCTTCCCCGTAGCACGCTTCAACCCTTCTCCATTTTCTTTATTAGCTCCTCCCCGCAACCTTTCTGTATCATTCCTGCGTTGGATTATCAATCTGCAGGCTCCTCTTCTAATCTTGATTTCAGCTTACGCAAAGTGATCGTTGCAAGAACTGTCTCAAGTGCCATGGCAGAACTGAATCTAAGAAGCATCAAAGCCTCACAAGCCCTCAAAAGGGCCAAGGACTGTTATGAGGCTTCGGTTTCTAAACGCGGCAAGCAGACAATCAAGGTGTTGGAGGAAGAAGTGGAACTGGCTCGAACACATACGGACGACACTAACATTAGTGAGGAGGTTGATTGGCTCGTGGACCCCGGAACTCCATCCACTCGTCAGACCCAATTTCTGCAAACACAAGTCGTCGCTTGGCAAGTGAAAACGATGTTGGCCAAGGCCATAGCCATGCAAGGGGCAGCAGTAAAGGAGACGTTTGCGGCGACTTCCATGGCGTCGGCTCGAAACACTGCCCGCCTCGACAAACTGGAGGTTGCATTTAACTCGCTGACCGAGGAACTAAAACAGCATGGCAAGGCCCTGGATAAGTTCGTCCACCACTTTGAAATCTATCTCTGCCACATTCACCATGTGTCCATCGAGCTTCCTTCGGACGATTCACAGGCCACCGTGATCAGACGGTTCAAGCCACGGGCTCCCACCACAGGCGGTGAAGGCGTCACTCCGGTCGAAGGGGGACACTCGGGTGCTTCCACTCCAACTATCTAATGGCTCAGCTTTCCTTATGTTTTTCTGTCAACTGGTTAATCTCTGTTTCGTTTCCTATGTTTCTTTACAGTCTTTTTACAGTCAATTTTCGGCTTGTAAAGGCCACTATGGCCTACAGCAATATTTTGGTCTAGTTTTGCAATCAGAGGGTGACCTTGCGTGGCAGCCCTGCAGTTTTGTTTTAAGGACTAGGATGGTCAAAGTTCACGCTACTGCTCAGCTATGTAAAAACTCAGTCCTATGTAAGATCGAATCGAAGTAGGCCTCTCCACCATCAAAGCCATAAGTCTTCGAGCATCAAAGCTGTAACCTCTGTTCATATCATAATATATTGATCCATACTTACTTACAAAAAAAAAAAAGTCATAGTTCATGAGTCATTGTAAGCCTAGCTGAGACTTAGACTAGCAGGTATGTTTAAGTTATCTTAAGGTTAAGATATCAGTCATAATTATGGGGGAGTTTGGCGATAATTACGCCACCTAACATATTAATCATAGTCACTACCACACTGCACATTGCCTCATCATCACTATCATGACCTACCCAGATTTGAAAGGGTGCCACCACCTTAACCCATTCTACATCGAAGGGGTAATAATAGACTTAAGTTTTGTATAAATAGAGTTGAGTTGGGATAGAAAAACATGTAGTTCGGACGCACAATATGAGTGGGTGTAGCGTAGCTGTAGCTGCTTTGCTATTCCATGGTTAATTAAATGAGTTTGTCAGTTTTTTATTTTGTTATGCATAGTTTCATGTTGTTATTGTGTTTTCCATTATTTTCTCTGTTTCTTTCAGCTAGTTCTACTATTGTGGGAAGGGTAATCCAACAAGACAAGTTTGAGTGAACATATTCATCAGTCATGAGTTCGGGCCATTTGAGTCATAGGAATTGCAATACTTAGAGCCATGGAAAGAAGTTCATGGATAAAATGACCATACATAAGGATGATCCATACAAGAGGTTGAAGAGACCCTCATCCTACAGAAGTCTGCAAATCGTTGGGCGTATTTGACTCCATCTAGACATGGGTATGGGTCATGAGCTTCCTAGAACACCTGGATGATAGTCTTGGCAAGATAACAACATGTTGGGTTGAGAACATTATGCCAAGGAGGAAGATGAAATCGCTGGAAACGTTGAGCCACAAATTTGCTAACCACTCCCCAGATTGCAACGAGAACCTCTCTCAACCGCTAAAGAGAGCAGCTGCGAGCTCATCACCAGTTCCATGGTGGTTAGCCTAGGCCACAGATCCTCTCAACATTGAGTAGAATCGGTAGGGTTTCATTTTACTGATAGAAAGAACACAAGAAGGAGCTAACTCAAGGATGAATGGTAGTAGAGCACTTTCACACCAGGTAAGAGGAGCGAGGCCGTTGGTGAAGGACGCTCACCCTAGAAATTAGCTTTCCAATACCATGAACTACTGCAACACCAAAACATATGTTGAGCCCAGGGTTATAAACTATATATATCGTGCAGTTGACCCATTAACGTAATTACGTTGATGGTTAATATGTTGTAATATGGGGATGGATGCATTAATGAATTTTTGATTGGTGAATGTCATATGGGGGCTTTTCTAAATATGGCTATGGGCATTTTGGTATGTGTTGAATCAATGTAAAATATATCTAGTGTCGAGGAACGACTCACCTCCCTCACAAGACAGTAAGTGGATTGCAACTTGGAGTTCCAAAGAAGCCCTCTACAGGGGTACATATATAAGGCTTGCAACACTACCAAATGACCTTTATACATTGGGAAGAGCAGGGCATAGTTATCCATATGCATCATGTTGGGTGAGAGTGTGGAGCAACATGAGTTGAGCATCGAGAAACACCAACATAGTTGATTTGCAGGTATTCATCCTTCCCAAGACATGGATTGGCAAGATATTGTATTTTGGTACTCTATTGATGGGTTGAATCCTAGGAGGATGCTCATAGTGAAGGGCATATTGTAGCTTGGGCCCTTTCGCATGAACAATGATGGAGGGATGAGATGGTACCATAACCCACAGGTCCCAAGACTTAGGTTGCAGTGGGATCTAAGATAATCCATTAGGGGTAGGATTGGATGGAGTATTTTTTGGGATCCAGATGAATCTATTGAGGGAAGGATTGGTTGGAGGATTTTTTAGGATCTAGGTATAGAAGGATCCATTCAGGATCATTTAGCATGGAGGTATCAAATAACAAAATTGGTTGTATGGGATCCTGGTATCAATGCTTCTGTTAAGGATAACAATGAATTTCTTGAGGATAGGAAATATTTTTGTGGGAGGATTTTTAATATTCCCTTTCTTGATCTAGTCAAAATGGATGAAATCTGTCCATGGTATTTACCGTGGTATTTTCCCATGGTATCATCCCATGGTATTTTCCTTCGGTTTTTGAGGGAAAATAATAAAATAAATTCTATAGAGAGTCCATCAAGCATATAAAAGGGGATAGAAGCTAGGAATTAGGAATAATTCAGGTTTCTCTATCTTATTGTGTTTTTATTGAGAACTTAGTATGGCTAGTTCTAGATTGATCCTAGGGAAAAAAACCCTATGGGTATTATTTTGTGTGGTTCATCCATCTAGGATCCACGATTGTGCTTGAGTCTTTGTTTTCTCTTTCAATGAGTAGTCAAGCATGCCATTGCAGGGGCTCTGATATTTTTGTATGGGAATGTATTCATTTCTTCAGTTAATAATATAAATAAAGGCTACATTTCCAGATTGCGTTCTGTTCAGTGTTTTGATTGCAATTATTTTTTACTAGAACACCTGGATGTGCCATATGTGTTGATTATTTCACTGTTCGAGATATTACAAAGCTCCAAATTAGCTTCTACTCCCTTGCAGGATGAGAAACTACTTAATGAATGGTCATTTTGGATATTTCAAAGAATTGAAAGACTTCATTGAGTATTGTTCTATAATAATTTTACCATAATCATTTGTATTATTATCTTTAGGAAGAATATAAGGGCCCAAAATTCAATGGAATTGTTGGAGTAGATTCTAATATTACACATTTAAAATCCCTAAAGTTGACATAAAATTTTGTTAGGATTGGATTTCTTTATGCTTATCCATCAAAATTTTTCTTGATAATGCTTTATGGAGGAGAGGACTAGGATGAGGGAGAATAAAATAAAGCAAGCAAGGGGAGTGAGGGGTGGTGGGAGGCTGAAGGGGAAAATTCAGAGGAATACATCTCCTAGTTAGAAAGAACCTTGGATTCAGGCAGCGAGCATTGAAGATAATCCTTTAATCATTTGATATGTCTAAGGGTATATTGTGAATAGATACTGCATTATAAAGGAACATGATTAGCAAATATTTTTTAATTATACCATTTTGAGTTAGGAAGATATAAACTTTAGAATTTGTATACCTATCCATGACCATTGATAGGGAAAGGTGTTGTAATATACTCAACTTCAAGTCATATTGTACCCTACAAATTTGTTTCAATGAGTCTTTCTAGAAGAGTGTCGCTTCCACATTTTTAGCCTTATAGAAGTTGTGAGCTTAGATGAAGGATTTATTCTTCTCTGTACACCATATTAAATTTATTATCTTTGCTTCGTGGATATGTATAAAGTCTCAAGTTATGGTATCCAAACTATAATTATGCCTTTATAGGATAATCCATAATTCATGTTTTCCTTAAAACCACCTCCACCATATTTTAGCTCTGAGGAGATTGTAAAAGGTTTTAGGATCTCACACATGAAGGTCACCTTCTCTTTTGGGGAGTAAAATGGTTTTCCAAGCTATCACATCCCATCTATAGGTATTTTTTTCCATTTCTAGAGAAAATTTTATTGTGTATTGTGAGTTACTTTAAGAATAGTCTTTAGGGATTCCAATGTAAAGAGGATGTACAAAGGGATAAATTTAAGGATTTACTTGAGAAGGGTCAATTTATTTCAAAAATTTATGACATAGAAGGTCTCATAGGAGAGTTTATAGGTTAAATTTTAAATAATTTATTACTAACAGGAAATGAGCATTGAGATACTCCTAAATATTTGGATAAAAGGAAGCCCGTATAGAAGTTCAAAATTTTAGAGATATGAGATTGAATGAAGAAAGGGGTATTGAAAAGGAACAGCTAGGATTTAAGGTTATTAATGGAGGTTATAGAGGCATCCATAAAATAATCTAGATAGGGTTTGAGGGTTCCATCCTCATTTTTTATTGGAAATCCCATTAGCACGGTGTCATCAACAAATTTACTGTGGGAAATGGGGAAACACATGGAGTGCATAATTACACCTTATATTTTGTTAGATTTTATAGAATATTTGATGCTTATACTTTGGCCCTCTTCCATCATTATGAAAATCAAGGGTAAAAAGGAACACCTTGATGAATGCCAGATGTAGGAGAGAAGGGGGATGTTAGAGAGCCATTGATTATAATGGAATGAAAGCAAAGGAAATGAGATTAAGGACCCAATTTAATCATGAGTCATGGAATATAGAAGTGAGGAGAATGGATTAGATATACTTCCTATTTAATTTTGTAACTATGGTCGATATTCATTTATATATATGTTCATAAAATAAAATTATCTAAAGAATATTCATCACTCTTGCAAGAAAAGGAACTATTTTGAATTCAAAAGAAAACTATTATAAGGCTCATCAAAGAGGGGGAAATGAAAAAAAAGGAATTTTAATTTTACCTCCATGAAGACTAGGGCAACTCTACAAGGATCATGTTGGCTTTCCTAAGTGACATTCCCCTTTGGATGGAAAATCAACTACATAGTTGATTCACTCTCCCAAAGGACACAAGTAGAATAATATAATATGAGGCACACATACAAACTTTGAGGCACTATATTTTGGTGGAACATATGCAAAATTCCCAAGATAAATGGTTGAGACCCTGAGGCATCTTCCTGTGTTAAAGGGACAAGAACTTGGGGTATATTTTGAGGTAAATGGATGGGCCCCTGCGGCATATTCTTTAGGTAAAATGCCAACACCCCGAGGAAAAAATTATTTGGAAAGGAGAAGAAACCTTTATATATGTTTTTGCAGAAAAGGGGTTAAGACCCTAAGGTTTATGCCTGATGAAATAAGGTTGAGATTCATGTGGTTAATCACTTTGAAAGAGGTTGATCTCTATGGACTTAATTTCAGAGCTTGTTTGGACAAAATGGTCACGGGGAGTTGACTTGGTCATATTATTGGTTATTTAACTCTGATGTATCTCTTGTTGCATTGATTCTCTAAGGAAAATTTTGGTTGGGTTCTTCTTCATTGTGGGTTTTCCGAAGGTGATATCTTATGTTTCTAGTGTGGCTTCTTATTTTTTACTATACTATCATTGTATCATTCAATATCTTCTTTATATTTTTCTTAATGATGTAATTATGCTTAAGAATGTGCTAGAATATCATTTTAAACATCAAAATAAATTATCAGTAAACAAGACCATGTATATATCAACATGGTATTAGAGCTATGGTGAATTCTTGAATTCCTTGTTGGAGATATACTATTTAGAGAATTGATATGGTTGTTAAAATCCCTCAGTGAATGCAATAGGATGAACTAATACCACCTCTCTCTAAAGGTTTAAATCCTCTATTCTAAGGGGTTGTAAGATATCAAGTCTAGGAGAATGAATGAACTTCCATGCCTTAGTATTCATAAATTTCAAAATTATGATTTCCATGATATGAAAACATCAATGCAAGACTAAACACACATTTAAAATGTAAACAGATAAGATACAATATCTCTCATTATAAACCTCAGTCAAAGTAGGTTGAAAGACATCTACACCTTATTTTTGGTATATTGTTATTGGATCATTGAAGGTTCTTGTAGATTGAATGAACTTAAAGGTCAAATAAATCATTACCAAGGAGGATCACCCTTCTTAAGCTGATAATAAAATGAAAGGCTCCAACATATTATAATGTATGTTATCTTTATTTAAGATAAGGTCTATGTTTGTATAAGCATACGTTCACTAAAATCCCATTAGAGAACTTTTGAGGTCTAAAATGGGCCTCCTAAGAAAAATGTACAAACAAAATAAAATTTATAAGAACCAATAGGATTCAAGAAGATGATGTGAACCATGGGGGATGATTCATTATTTTTTGGGTAAAAAAGTAAAAAGATTAAAAAATAATAAAATAATAAAACTAATTTTTCAACTTGTATTTTCAACTTATCTCCCTAAGGTTTTACTCAAATTTCAACCAGGATACTCGTTGGATGCAAAATTTAATTCCTCATCCAAGGAGTACCCATGTTGCATACTTTCTATGGACCTTTCTACACGAAAAGAGAGAAATACATGAGAAAACATGATTGGAATCACGTTTTTCATGTATTTTTCATTTTTGCATGTAGCAGGGTCCATCTAAAGTATGCAACATGGGTACTCCTTCAATGAGGAATAAATTTTTTCATCCAACAAGTGTTCCCCCTTGAAATTTGAGTAAACCCATAGGGAGATAAGTTGAAAATATGTGTTGAAAAAGTAGTTTTTTCCCCCTCTAAAATTTGATGATGTAATCTAATATTATTTAATTATTTCCACTACTATTTTATAATTTCCTTAGGAGGCCCATTTTAGACCTCAAAATTCACCTAATGATTTTCACAATAAATACTATACATGAAAGACCTTAAGTATCATTGACTCGTGTATCCTTCAAGTTTCATGCAAGAGTTTAATGACTCCTAGAATAAGAACTATGAATTATTGTTAAAATATTATAAAAGAAGATATATCATCATTTTTGTATATCAGTAGAATTCAATGATCTATATATAAAGTGAAAAAGGTATAAATATAGTTATCTCGCTCTCTTGAAAAGTATGTATCCATAAAATTACTAACGTTAGACAAAATATTAAGAACTAACATTTATTTTTACAAACATCATCTTGGAATAAGGAGGAAACTTACATGATTGAAGATAGCATATGATGAGATCATAAGGTCGAGTCAATTCATCTTTAGGTCTAATATTGTCTCATCTCATCATATTAAGGGAATTGTAAGAAACCTTTGATATTTGACATAATAGTCTTCAAGGATAGAGGATGAGAAATATTATAGGAACCTAAGTTTCTTATGTCTCTATTTCTCAGAATTTGTGATTAAAAAGCAAGGATTTTAATCAAAATTTAATTTGATGATAAATTAAAAAAGGTCCATGTTGTATTCATAAAAGTGGGACAAAATGTAAGGAGTTGAATTTTTTGATGTGGGAGACAAACTATCTAATATTGGTATGCATCTTTATGGGTTGCTTATGCCAGAGATCCAAGATGATTGACATATGTACTCCTTCAGGTTTTTGAAGGGAAAGAATATTGTCAAAAACATGAGCTTTCTCATATCACTGAAGACCTGAAGTGACATGTACCAAGTTCTTAGAATTCCTTATTTGGAAATATTGTAGGGGGTTTCCCTTTCATCATATGCCATGTCCAACTTTAAATTAAGAATAGAAAGGTCTCTCAAGAGAGATGAGTAATTGGAAGATATTATGGGCTAAAATTTAGAAATGTTGAAGAAATTATCATGTATGATGGGTATTTGAATTTTGAAAGGATTTATTCCTTACACATTGTAATAATTTCATTGAATAAGTCACGCTATTTGACTAAAAATGATTGGTTGATCTATGCCAAGGAAAACATGTTATATTTATGGTTTTTAATCCCTAGTATACTAAGGGTTTTGAACCAGAAAAAACCTATGGTCTTTGGAAAAAACCCTAAGACTATATACTTTCATTGAAACTAGAAACCATATATCATACAAGAAAGAAATGAAATCTTTACGATGATGTGGATGAAGCTGAAAAACTTGCAGATGTATGCAAGAAGTCCATATATCAAGAGTGATTTTTCATTCTTATTCAAATATAAGTATCCTATATCTCTCTTATTTAATTATAACTAATGATATTCATTTCTACTAGTATTTAGTTTCTTGTCCTTGAATATTTTATTTATTGAAATTGTTCTCCCATGGACTCGTAGTGAGGATTGCGTGTACTCAATGAAGACTTGCAAGGTTCTAGAAGCAGATGAAAAGGGATTGAATAATAAAGGTTTTGGCAAGGGAACTTGTATTAAGAGTTATTGTTCTAGTTAGAAATTAAACTTAGAGGGAGCATAATTCCTTTGATTTATGTCAAGAAAAAATATGTCTGGATGGAAATAAGTATGAGGAAAAGGATTACCTTAGTGAGATTAAAAAATGACTATTAAGGGAATTTTTTCTAGAAGAAGTGTATGAACTACCTCAATATGGTGAGGCACCTAAAGAATTCCTACACTTGTAAGCAAAAGGAAGGCTTTGTATAGGCTCCTTAGAGTTGATGTACTTGGATTGGAAGTAGAAAAGCTTATATGTGAGAGAGAGTTGCGTTGACTAGAATATGTTTTCTAAAGGAGGAAGTCAAGATATCTCCAGAAACCCTTGCTCAACTTCAAAGGGAGATGAACCTATGAATTCAATATGAAATATGTTGAGAAGATAGTGAATAAATTCAATGACAAAGGGAGAAAATCAACATTGTTATGATAGGATATCCTTAAAAAAGAATACCTAATTAGGGTAATTTACATAACCAAGATGTTGGGTCAAGTAAAGGAAGTAAATCAGTTTATGAATGAGCCAAGGCATGTAGCTCATCGTATATATTGAGGTATCAACATGATACATTATATCATGGCACAGTCATTTATGGTTTAAGAAATTTCTAAAACATAAAAGTTCAACTACAAGGCAAGGAGTGCTGAAAAAGAGGAAGTTTGTATATTGCTTCTAATTGGGCTCTAATATTGCAGATGCGTAGGAAGAAGGTCATCTATTACACTCAAAGTTTCAGTATGTTTTAGTTTGAAAGGTGAGCTATGAAGAAATATGATTATAGCTTACAAGACTTGTTGATCATGTGCAGGTGAAAACATGATGACAGGTAAGGGAACCTTGAGATCTAGTATATACATCATTCATATCGCAAAGAGGAGAGGAAGAAGTCTCGAGTACATCTACATTGATGAGCATCCAACTAATGTTCTGACGAAGTTGTTTCACAATGATCCAGATTTATGCAGGAACATAATAAAATACAGAAATATACATAAACATAGAGATGCAACAGAAATAATACTTCATTTCATTAATATAAAATAACATAAATATGTTTACAAACATAATGGAAATAAACTAGCTAGGGCACTGGTATCTTATCTCTAAGAAAAGATGTGGTGGCTACAGGCCTCTAAACTATGTTACAATGAGGCTTGAAGGCCTATTTATTGTTGAGAAACAATGAAAAACCCTAAACATACAAAAACCTAACCCTAGGAGATGAAGTGCCAAAACAGTGGGTCCCGTTTGGGTAAATTGGTACATTAATCTCCTCGGGGACGTAACTTTGGCATACGATCTTTGTTTGATGCGCTAAATTCCTTGTTAGAAATATATATCCAAGGAATACAACTTTTGAGTGAGCAACATCAATCTGTAAGCCCATGTTGTTCCCAATTTTCCCAAAAATCGTCGTTTAGGGTCTCAAAACGGCTCCAAAAGTTCAGGACCTGAAAAACTAGTGCTAAAATTGAACAACTAAAAGAATTGATGGTTGGGGTTCAAATGGAATAAGTGGGTGGCCACCAATATTCACCTGGATTATTAGGGCCTCAATATGGCTCCAGAATTTCAGGACTCGAAAACCTGCTAAAAAGAGTAAGCTTTGCTGAAATTGAAAAACTGAAAGAACCAATGTTGGGGTTCCAAATGGAATAGGTGGGTGGCCACCAATATCCACTTGGATCATTCCTCCCCACTTAGGAAGAAATGGTCCCCATTGCATTGAGATCCTCCATGACATGAGGAAAATTATGTTGAACTAGGTATTGGATTTGTGGAAGATGTCATGGATGCACGGGCGAACATGCTGGATGCGTTCAATAAATTTGGTTTCTTTATCAGCCTCAGGCAATACATGTATGGATTCTTTCTGTGTGGTGGCATGAGGTATGGAAATATCAGGCGGCGATATGTCTGGGGTCAGATCAATGGAGTTCTTGGCCTGACACTTTAGAGGAACCTCTGTGGGTGAGGAGAAAATGTCCTTGTATTTCTCCATGACTTTTTCCATCTGCTGTAGTCGTACAGGGGAGCCCCTTTTTGAGATTGTGGCCACAATATTCTTCTTTCCCTGTGAGCGATTTGTAAGGAAAATAAATTTCCTGGTTTGGGAAAAAATATTACTGTGTTGTTTTGCAAAAGTCAAGGAGATGGTAGGAAGCAATACTACCTTCAGTATCCTGTACAATTTATTTCCCAAATTAATAACAACAGAATGAGGCCTAGACTCATACACAGCATGTTGATTCCACAATTATGGTTGGCCCAATAATACATCAGCTGCATCAAGAGGAGCAACATCACAAAATACCTCATCCGTGAATGGATTGAAATTGTACGGAAGGCGGCACTACTGGCAGATGTGGAGATCTCTCCCTGAGCGAAGCCACCTGGTGGTATACAGCTGTGAGTGTGCCGTGGTTGGTAGGCCAAGATGCTTCATGACCTTTTCTAATATGTCTTTCTTTTGGCTATTACTATCGACAAATAATTGTAGTGGAGAAGCCTTCACCCACATCTACGAATGGAAAGGGCGCTCCCCCTCCTCTGGATCATCGAGATCCTCCCTCTGAATATTGGTGGTGGAAACAATGGCACTAGCATCTGCATCAATGATCTGCTTCGCTTTGTCATCTCCCTTGTCTGGTTCTAGCTCAAGATCAAAACATGCATATGATTTGGGTCCCTTTAGTTTGGCCACTAGCAACTGTTTGGCCTGACACTCGTTTTTGCTGTGAGTGGGGCTGTTATGAAATTCACACCACTTCCTCATGTCCTTATTTTGATTTGTGGTGTTTTTCTAAGTCTCCTCGCTTTGGCTTTGTCTCATGTTTTGTGTTTCGGGGGTGCCTTTCCCTACCTTCGGATTCGCGGATCCGAAGTCTTGCTTCTTCTGCTTAAATTTCTGCTCAATCTTGGCATCATATTGATATGATGTGCCAAGCGAGGTAATGTCAAGGAACTCCATTTCTTCCTGAATGTGTCTGTGTAGACAGCTGCGGTACTTGAGCACTAAATGTCTCTCTGAATCCTTAATACCCAACTTTGTGTGCAAAGTATGGAACTAATTTTTTAGTTTGTGCACATCTTGATCCCTTTGCTGTCACAACGTGGCCCATTGGATGTACTTGTACTCATAGCTCCCCATGAGGTAATATTATTCCTTGATGCTATCTCGGAATGAATTCCAAGTGGGTGCCGCCAAGAACAAAATGTGTTCCCTCTCTTCCTTTTTCTCATAGTAGGTTTCCCACCAGTATTTGACATGGGGGGCGTCCTTGAGGAGTGAAAAAATATTCTTTTCTTGATCGGAGAAATCATGGAATGAGAAATACCCTTCTAGAAAATTCAACCATCTATTTACGACCTCTACATCTATCTGGCCTTGAAATACATGAATGTCAAAGTTTACATGTACCTTGAAGGGAGTGGTGCCTCTAGAGTGGTTGTTGGATGTAGATGCACTGTAGGTGGGTAGCCGTTGAAGGATCTGAGAAACGTTATCCATCATTGCGTTCCTTTGTTTCTCAAGGGCCTCCTCGAGCAATATTTTGATAGGATCTCCTACTCCCTCATCTTTCTTTTCTTCCACCATGGGAGTTCGTCGAGATTTGCAATGCTGATCTTGCAGGGGTTCAACTAGATGGAGCCATAACTCTTTATATCCTGACCTCGATGGGGACATGCAAATAAAAATAGAGAAAGAGAAGACCGCTATGATACCACTGATTCGAATTTATGCAGGAACACAATAAAATAAAGAAATATTCATAAATACAAATATGCAATAGAAATAATACTTCATTTCATTAATATCAAATAACAAAAATATGCTTACAGACATAACGTAAACAAACTAGCTAGGGCGTTGGTAACTTATCTATGAGAGGATATGTGGTGGATAAAGGCCTCTAAAATGTTTTAAAATGATTCTTGAAGGCCTATTTATTGTTGAGAAACAATGAAAAACCATAAACATCCAAAAACCTAACCTTAGGAGATGAAGCGCTAAAACTATGGGCCCCGTTTGGGTAAATTGGTACACCAATCTCCTTGGGTATGTAACTTTGGCATATGATCACCATTTGATGCCCTAAATGCCTTGTTAGAAATATATATTCGAGGACTACAACTTTGGAGAGAGTATGTTGTTGGTTTTCCCAAAAAACATCGTTTAGGGCCTCAAAACAGCTCTGGAAGTTCAGGACCTGAAAAACTGCTAGAAATAGTAAGGTGTGCTGAAATTGAAAAACTAAAAGAACTGATGGTGGGGGTTCAAATGGAATAGGTGGGTGGTCACCAATATCCAACTGGATCATTAGGGCCTCAAAACAACTCCAGAAGTTTAGGATCCGAAAACCTGCTAAAAATAGTAAGCTCTGCTGAAAGTGAAAAACTAAAAAAACCGATGGTGGGGGTCCAAATGGAATAGGTGGGTGGCCACCAATATACACCTGGATCACCCAAATACAAGTTTTTTAAATTTAGAGAAAATATGGGGCTTGTGGAGATTACTCGTCTCGCTGAGAGGGAGAATGGTATGAGAGGACCAGAGTACTCAACATGTAGGATTGAGTGAGTTCCTCTTTGAGTGCACCCAATCACACACCAGAAGGGTGTAGTGAGGTCTTAGACCTGATCACACACTATAAGGCTGTATTCTGGTCTATCACTATCTAGACACGAGAACATACCAAAGAGTGTATTGAGCTCCTAGACTCGATCACACACCAAATAAGGTGTTGTGAGTTCTTCAACATCTAGAATTGATCACCAACAAAGGAAAGGTTGATCGAGGTCATGGACCCTATTACAACTAAGGAAGGTGCAGTGAGGCCCTTTAGTATATAAACCTGATGTAGCAACCATATGACTAGAAACATTTCTATGTTTTCCATGTTAGATGAAAAATTAAAGTCTCAAATAAAATTGGGGAGAGATAGTAAGGTCTCTGTCATGGGAAAAGGCAGAGTGAGTGTTTTAACAAAGAAAGGAGAAATAAAAACCATATCATATGTATACTATGTTCCTGGTATGAAGTGTAACCTTTTGAGCGTTGGACATCTCATTCAGAAAGGTTACAATGTGTTCTTTGAGGATAATGTATGTATAATCATGGACATACCACCAAGAAAATAGAGAATTTCAAAAGTGAAGATGACAAGAAACATAATGTTTCTTCTCAAGATGAGAGCAGATTTGAAGAAAGGAGTTGCAATGGAAGCAATGACACAAGAGACATTCCAAAGAGAAGAAAAAGATGAAAATGGGTTATAGCACCTAAGATTTGGACATCTCAACTTTGGATGTCTGAATTTATTGCATAGAAAAGGTATGGTAAAGGGATTACCATTGATTTAAATGCCAGACAACTTATGTGAAGGTTGCATCTTGGGAAAACAACACAGAGAAAGCTTTCCATCAGGAAAGAGCATAAGGGTAAAGGCACCCTTAGAAATAGTCCATTCTGATTTGTGTGGACCAATGCAAACACCATTATTAGCAGGCAATCACTATATGTTGAACTTTATTGATGATTACACAAGAAAAACATGGGTTTATTTCTTGAATTTGAAGAGTGAAGTGTTTGAGAAGTTCTGCCACTTTAAAGCTCTTGTGGAGAATTAAAGTGGGCAACATATTAAATTCCTAAGAATAGATAGAGTAGGAGAATATATCTCCAAAGAATTTCTTTTTTTCTGTAGAGAAAATGGAATTCATAAGCAATTAACAGCAAGGTATATACCACAGCAAAATGGAGTTGTTGAAAGGAAAAATAGAACCATCATGGATATGGTAAGAAGTATGCTGAAGGAAAAACATTTTCCAAATGAATATTGGGCTGAAGCTATACATTGTTCAGCATATGTCTTGAATAGATGCCCAACAAAGAGTGTAATCAATAGAGTTCCGGAAGAAGCATGGAGTGGCATAAAACAATTTGTCACCCACATGAGAGTTTTGGTTGTATGGCTTATGCACACATTCTAGATCAACTAAGGAAGAAGTTGGACAGTAAGGGGGAGAAGTGCATATTTGTTGGATACAGTGAAGAATCCAAATCATATAGATTTTATAACCCATCCACCAAGAAATTTATGATAAGCAGAGATGTACAATTTATTGAGGAAGAAGCTTGGGATGGAAGCATTGAGAAAACAGTGAATGTAAAAACATGTTTGTTTCATGATGAAGATGAAGCGGAAATGGCTGAAAAGCATCCCTCATTAGTAGCACCACCTCCACTAATACAAGGACAGCAAGGGACACCACAAGCAGGTTTGAGAACACCATTGAGAAGTGATGAAAGTTCTTCTTCAAGAACATCACAAGGAGCAGCTATGAGTGCTTCTACAAGCACAAGTTCAACAAGTGAAGGAGGAACCAGATTCAGAAGTTTGAATGAAATCTATGAGCAAGAAGCAAATAATTAAGGTATAAACTCTTTATTTGCATTGTATTGTCATGTACAGGATCTTATTCATTTTCAAGAAGCAGTAAAAGATAAGAAATGGATAGATGCTATGGATGAATAAATAAATGCAATAGAGAAGAACAAAACATGAGAATTAGTTGATCTCCCAAAAGGAAAGGAAGTAATTGGAGTGAAATGAGTTTATGAAAACAAAAGTAGTGCTGAAGGAAAGATTGAAAGCCACAAAGCCATACTTTTTGTCAAAGGCTACAAGTAGCAACGAGGAAGGGATTATGAGGAAACTTTGGCACCAGTTGCAAGAATGGAAATAGTAAGAGTAGTGTTGTCCATAGCAGCACAACACAAGTGGAAATTTTACCAAATGGTTGTGAAATCAACATTCCTAAATGGAGTATTGATGGAAGAGGTTTATGTTGAGCAACCTCTGGGCTATGAGAAATAAGGCCAAGAGCACAAGGTATGCAGATTGAAGAAAGCTCTGAATGGGCTAAAACAAGCACCAAGAGCATGGTACAGTAGGATAGATGCCTATCTACTGGAAAATGGGTTTGAGAAATGTAAAGGAGAACCCACATTATACATCAAAGAAAAGGATGGTAAGATGCTCATTGTTGTTTTGTATGTTGATGATGTTATATTTACAGGTAATGATGCTTACCTCATTGAGAATTTTAAGACAGTCATGAAAGAAGAATTTGAGATGACTCATATGGGATTGCTGAGATACTTCTTAGGAATAGAATTAGTGAAAAATGAAAACAAAATTTTTATCTCTCAAGAAAAATATGTGAAAGAAATTTTGGAAAAGTTTAATATGTAGGATTGCAAAGCAGCAATTAATCCTATAGTGATGGGATTGAAACTGAGCAAAGAAGACAACAACAAGGATTTTGATCCAAGTTTGTACAAGAGCATAGTTGGCAGCCTTATGTATTTGAATACAACGAGGCCTGATATTATGCATGCTGTGAGTTTAATTTCCAGATTTATGGATAGGCCAAAAGAGGCACATTGGCAAGCAGCAAAGAGAATTCTTAGGTATGTGAAAGGAACAAAGAGATATGAAATTTTATACACCACTTCAGAAAATTATACAGGTAGGTATGTGAGTATCTAGGCTTTGTTTGCTTGGTATGATAGACTCAAAACCTTATTTTTTTGGATGGAATATCGTGACATCAGATGGTCAACAGACTCGGTTTCCCACTTAGGGCAATTTGAGGCCACCAAAATGGTAAATATGGTTGTTTGTTGTTTATAAATGAATGAAAAAAGATTTCTACCAAGCTTACAAAAAAACAATATAAAATGTATAAAATTAATAACAATAATAAATTCTAAAATTACATACATACATATATGTAATGAAATAATAAAAAATAAACTAACTATAATATAAAATAAAAACCATACTATACCATGTGCAATACTATTGGCTTCTTAATGCCATGAGCCCATAAAACACTATGATTAAGTTGAAGAAAAATTTAATGGCATGTGTACATATTATAGCTCTATCAAGCTATGTGTCTCCATCAAGCTCCATAGCACGATGGAGCTATGTAGTTTAATTGAGGGTTTTATTTAGTCTTAGATGGACCTTTTAAAATCTTTATGGAGGGCTTAAAAAATACCCCCACAAAGATACATTTTCAACCTTTGGAACACAAGTTATTCCAAAAAAGAGTAACCCAACTCCATCCATTCACCCTTATTTTATTTTGAAATGACAATAATATAAAAAATATTTATCTTAATTGGCTTATTCATAAAAAAATAATTATGTATTATGGTTTTGTTTATTTATTTGCTCATGAGAATAATATAAAAAGTAAATAATTGAAATAAAAAATTTAGAAAAAAATTACTTTGACTTACATAAATGAGTTTTAGTTTTACATGTAAACATGACAAACAAATAAAACAAATAAATATTATAAAATAAATATTTGTGTGTTTAGTTCTAATTTATATATTCATAATATAAATATTTGTAAATTTTTTATGTTTAAATTCACATAAATAAAGCCACTTGTACATGTCAACATGGCAAACACAAAGTTAGCTACCCTACTTTATAGAACCTGCCAATATAACATCCACCACTTCTTTAAATATATGGTGATATACTCCACTTCCAATAAGATCAATATATGGTAATATCTTGTGTTACTTGTGTGGTTTCTTCTTTTTTATTCTACTCTCATTTTATCATTGATGTCTTATTTATAATTTTCTTAATGATGTAATTATGTTTAAGAATGCACTGGAAGATAATTTAAAACATCAGAAGGAATTATCAATAAATAATACCATGTATAAATGAATCCTTCCAACTATGCATATCAGTTGCTTTAAACATATATATTATTATAATCATTCTTGGAGTTTTCATTATTTTGAAAGAGTGGGAAACTGAGGTATCCAAAATGGTTTTGAAGAATTTACAAACCTTCCATGTGACCATATTGCTTAGAAGAGTTAAGAGAGGGTAATAAGGGGTTTCAAATGGTTGGTGATAAGTTTTGAGAT
Organism: Pinus albicaulis; assembly: GCA_034641835.2. Classification (NCBI taxonomy): domain Eukaryota; kingdom Viridiplantae; phylum Streptophyta; class Pinopsida; order Pinales; family Pinaceae; genus Pinus; species Pinus albicaulis. The sequence continues at coordinate 782,664,515 of CM076569.1, read as the reverse complement.
AATTTTGTAAATCACATTATAGAGAGATACAGGGTGAAATTTTCTAGGGTTTGAGGTTTCATGTTTTTTAGGAACAAGGGTGATGAATGTAGCATTGAGAATAAGCATAACCATTTATATTTTCCTTGATTTTTCCACAAGTTTCCAAGCATAATTTTTGGTCATGTTCCAATAGAAACAAAAGGAGTTAGAAGTGAGTCCATTTGGTACTGAATACTTACCTAGTAGGACGTCCATAACAACATTTTACACCTCTTGAAGAGTGATTGGATTCATTCAAATATCATTGTGTTCATCTGCAACAAGAAGAGGGATATGTTTGGTTATTCTAATATAGTTGTTGATTGATCATATTTAGGTTCCTCCAAGAGAGAGGTAAAGGAATTGGTTAGTTTTGAGTGGGTAGACAAAAAATTACCTTAAGAATATATAATAGAGTTGATTATGTTGTTTTGTCAGTATTGAATGAAGCATCAATCAGAGAGCTTCGAGTTCTACTTTAGCTAATAATTTTGAAATTTTTTCCTCCAAAGAATTTCTTCCCATTGGAATAAATATTCTCATAACCAAAAATTGATTTCTCCTTAACTTCTAGTTCTGGCCATTTTCCCTTTGACATTATTTCAAGCTAGATTCCCCCTATCGAAGTTTCTAGGTCATTTTGATCCTAAAATATGTTTCCAAAAATTATTAATTTTCCATATTTTTATTCTTTACTTATATTTTTTAAGCACTATTAGAAATTACAAATTATAGTGGCATAGGGGATTTCAAGTTCCATCCACTAATATTTGATGTTTTGTTGGAAATCTTAGTGCTCCACCCAAAACTTTTTGAAATGAAAGGGGCCATTTTTTGGGGATGTTTGGGCTATCCCATATAATATTGTGGGTCAATGGTCAAATACAACTATTGGAAGGATGTTTTATTCAAAAGATTATTTGGAAAGAAATAATTATTTTGAAATAAGTAATTTTTCTAATGTACTAGATTTTATCTTTTTCCTCCTCTCTCATTATTTCGTGTCTAGATTCCATTGATGGTTTCAATAGAAAGTAGCTTAATGTCTTGAATAAATTGAAAAATACATTCATGTATGGATACAAAAACGTAGTTCCTCCTACTTCCTCCTTGAGGTTTGTTATGAGCTTAAAATATTCCTCATTATCCAAGTAAACTTTTCTATTACGAGGTAGCAAGTCATATAAAATATACATAAAATCATGCTTTTCTATGGAAGCTTGAGGTCCATAATCATTAGTAATGATGTCTTTCATAGTGATTCATATCAATTAGAGGTAGGCTAATATATTATTACTTATGGAAAATAAATATGAAGTGATTACCATGTTAATTGTCCACCTAAACCCATTAAAAAATCATTGACATCTAGAGCTACATAGCTACAATTTACCTAAGGAATTTTATGAAGGATCCACGTTATTGTTGAAGAAATTTTGATCTCTTAAAGTAATAAGATGTTTAATTTCCTAGCAAATCTTGTGTTGAAAAATTATTTTTTTGATATTAGCATTTATCCATCATATTTTCCGGAAAAAGATCCTGATTGTTGAGCTTTAATGAACAAGGGAGAGAAAGAATCTTTTATCAAAGAATTTCACCAAGGTTTACTTGAAAGTCCCCAATTTATCTAAGTAACAACAAATTTTATATTTTGGCCCTTTTATTATCACATTTTTAAGATTTACTCATTTCTTTACCCTTGTTTATGATTATTACTAGGATAGTTGAGCCACTCATAGTAGGCTCACTAATGGGGCTAAAAATTTTCAATTAGATAGTCATTTTTTTTTGGACTCTTATTGGATGGTTAGGAGGGATAAATGAATTTCTTCCTTTTGATGGACTATTTTATTTTTTTATAAATATATACCTTCAAAATCGATGTCCTTTCCTTCATATAGAGATTTTTCATGTTCTTCTATCACCACCTTTTCATTTGGGTTGTCATTACCAAGTCAGGTCTCATTGACGTTTTCTTTCCTTCTTCGCGAGGATTCCTAATATTTCTTCCATGGGAGGGATATTGGTGGGTATGTTCTAGTTTGTGTAAGGGATTACCTCAGTTGGGTATTCCATGGATTAAAACTTTTTCTTTGTGGTAATCACTCCTAGTGTCCTAACAAAATCCAAGGGTCCAACATGTGTTATCTATGGTCATTTCTTTATGTGTACTTTCTGAGATTAGACCCTGAGGGATTTAGCAGTTGAGAAGAGCCAATTTTTGAATAGGTATCCAGGCACATGACATATTTTGCAGTGGAGGGGCATATTCTCCTAGTCTATCATCTACACCCATTTTGAGTCTTTATAAGATAAACATATAGAGGATTGAAATAGTGGTGAGTTTTGAATTTATGTTCAGTCTTCATGGTTAATATTTTAGCCCTTAAAATATGTGTAATAATAAACATAAGACATGTTTTTCATGTCAGGTTCAAAAATGTAATTTAATTTTTTCAGATTTAATTTTTATGCCCCTCCAAATATCAATTCGTCCCTCCAAAATATCAAGTCAACCGGGCCCTTTAGAAGCACCACTTCAGGTTCATTTAATTACTATATATACTCATTAGATTTCATCACTTGGAAATAAATTGTGATTGGTTATATTCCTTCTATTCACATGTGGGAAGTAGTAGAATAGGATTTATCTAGGGAAGATTGAAGTCACTCAAAGAAAATTCAGAATATCTAAGAAGGTCGAATTTTGAGCAGGGCAGGCCGAATTGTTTGGATAGAAAATTGACTTGTCTAGAGTGTAGTTTTACTAGGTGTGACCAAGGATATGTTACTATTTAGTTTGGATTTATGCTTGAACAAAGGAATTATATGTATCTTTGTTTAACTAAATACTTTCTCTAAGGAAAAGGTTGTTGGGTTCCCCCCCATGTGGATTTTCCCAATGTAAAATTCTTGTGTCTTGTATTTGGTTATCTCTTTATGATTGTACTAGAATTTTTTTTCTACTATTGAGATATTCTGTGTAATTTCTTTATGATGAATGTGATTAAAAGAAATATTAATATACGAAATCATAATAAGTAATTATAAAATAAGGAGATTCCCGAAAAATCAACATGGTATCAAAGCTATGGTGAAAGACCAACCTTGAATGAGCCCTAGAATTGAAGACAAAAGTCCTCAACCACATCCAAACTCAGTTAAAATAAAATATTGATATGAAATGGAGAAGGGTTATTTACAAATCATCCCTAGTTACAAATATACCCTAGTTGTAGGAGGAAGACAATATGTTGGAAATATGTTGTCAATGATGTCAAAGGTGTTGTTAACTTTGGGATAATGACTGAAAAAGTGTTGTTTTTTATGCAATGTTGATGTGACATGTGTATTTTACAACATGTCGAAGATGTTGGAGCATTGATAAAAGTGGCATCAGGAAGCATGATAAAGGTGACTAAGGTTCCTAATATTTGGAGCCATTTTTGTTCAAAACGTTAGCTCAATTGCAATTGGAAATTTCTCAGATGGATAGTTCTTAGAAATACCTTCCCAACATTCTGTAGAAGTATGAAAATGACCCCCTTAATAAAAAATTATTGGAGATAAAAAGTGCCCATACTTCCTCTATCTTCTTAAATTCATATCCATCTATAGCCATTCGAAGAATACCATATTTGATATAACTATTCTTTACATGGAAATTCATAAAAAATTTTATACTTTTGCACACGAACAATCATTGCAAATATGGAATTATGGAAATATAATGAAGAACCTTGCGAGGCACTTTTTTTGTTTCTTGATCGGTTTGATATCTACTACATTGGCATTTCAGGCATTCTTCTCTCAACACATGTTCTCCATAATACAAAATATAATCACCAGTACATGCATGAATAGATTGATACTCATTCCAATACCTTTCATAATGGTATGTAAATCTCAGTATGTGTGTGGTAAAACATATGATGATGGTAACAATAATTCATCCAACAATATTCAACATAATTAAAAAATCAATATTTCTTTATGTAAGGAATATTAATGATACATATTGCATCCAAATTTTAAACATGATAAACTAATAATACAAATAGAGGAAAAAATAAAACCTTTAGCATCATGTCCTAAATGTCCCAAAATATATTACATACCTTAGGATCTATGTTCCACAAGTGTCGAATAAACCATTCATAACCTTTAAACTCACTAGAAATAATATGACAAAGAGAACACTTATTTTGGAGCCTTCATAAAGAAGTTATGTTTCCTTTTGAATTATAGGTCTATCAGAGCACCAGCTATCTGGTTATCATCGTCATCCATTGCAATGTTATTAAATGTTTGTTGGATCAATATATTTGTCCCCTCTTCTTCAACTATGTTACTAGCCTCACAATCTTCTTCCATAGGATCATTAACTTGATCTTCAGTATTCACGCCATGTTCCTGAACATGCCAATTTATAATGGCCATGTAATCCTCATCCATGGCTAGTGCCATAGGGCATTGTTTATTTATAATTACAAAGACTTAAGTAATATTAATGTATATAAAAAATATTAAAGTGATACAAACATTTAAAAATATAGTATAGGAAAAAAATGACAACAAAGACAATGACAAAGACACTGTATGCGAGTGTGAGAAAAAAAGGCTACAAATCAATGATGAAGCTTGTGTAATTTATCAATATGTTTATGAATATGTTGAAAAGATATAGAAAGATTTTTAGTTTTCTTGATTGTAGAAAGAGAAACATTTTGTGAGATATATACTCACAACCAACAAAAAAAAACTTATTCTTATTTCACCTTCATCATTGTGTCATATTCTTTATTGATTTCACTTAGAGACCACAAGTTTGATGTGGATGGAAACTTTTCCTAGCCCAAATCATGGAGACCATGATTTAATTTATAAGGGGTTTATAGTTGAATTATTAGGCTGGGTTAACAAATTACAGGTTAAGAGGTTATTGTCATCGAAGCGTTAGGGGTACTTAGGAGTTGGTAGTCTATATGGAGAAACCAACTTTGGTGAGAGTGAGAAACAAAATAACAAATAAGTGATGAAACTTGTGCAATTTATCAAGATTTTTATGAAATATATTGAAATTTTTTAGGGAAAGTGTTGCTTTTCATGACATGTAGAAAGAGATACACTTTGAGAGATTCATAGTCACAACCAAAAAAATAACCTATTCTTATTTTACCTTCATCATTATGTCATATTATTCCTTGATTTTACTTGCTGACGATGTGAAAATTTCCCTCTAATCCCTACCTATTAACCCACCCCTAACCTTTAAACCATTAACCGACCTTAACCCTTTAATATGGCATAACCCCTAGGTCGTTAGACTATAGCCCCCTAATACTTGACACCTTAACCCCATTCCCCCTAATTAAGCCCTCAAACATGATGGGTGCCTTGAGCTTATTGACTACCACCTCTTGTGTGTTTTCAAGCCTTTTGAGTAGGCTGGCACCTCGGTTTAGGATCTGGTACCAACGGAGTTGGCTCAGTTAGAGACGAGGTTGTGTAGTTCATGACTGTTTTAATCTGTCTTTTTGCTTAGTATTTATATTCAGCTAGCTTTTAAATTTTAAGTGTCCAGTAAATATTTTAGTCAATCTGTGAAAAATTGTATATGTGTAAGTATCCAGGCTTTTTTTTCTTGGTATGATAGACTCAAAACCTTATTTTTTGGATGGCATACCACACCATTAGGTGGCCAACAGACTAGGTTTCCCACTCAGGGCAGTTTGAGTCCACCAAACTAGTAAATCTAGGTGTCTGTTGTTTATAAAATGAATGAAAAAGGAGTTCTACCAGGCTTACAAAAAAAAACTATAAAATGTATAAAATTAATAACAATAATAAATTCTAAAATTACATACATACATATATGTAATGAAATAATAAAAAATATACTAAATATAATATAAAAATGCAAACCATACTATACCATGTGCAATACTATTGGCTTCTCAATGCCATGAGCCCATAAAACACTATGATTAAGTTGAAGGAAAATTTAATGGCACGTGTACATATTATAGCTCTATCAAGCTATGTGTCTCCATCAAGCTCCATAGCACGATGGAGCTATGTAGTTTAATTGAGGGTTTTATTTAGTCCTAGATGGACCTTTTAAAATCTTTATGGAGGGCTTAAAAAATACCCCCACAAAGATACATTTTCAACCATTGGAACACAAGTTCTTCCAAAAAAGAGCAACCCAACTCCATCCATTCACCCTTATTTTATTTTGAAATGACAATAATATAAAAAATATTTATTCATAAAATAAATATTTATGTATTATGGTTTTGTTTATTTATTTGCTCATGAGAATAATATAAAAAGTAAATAATTGAAATAAAATATTTAGAAAACAATTACTATGACTTACCTAATTGAGTTTTAGTTTTACATATAAACATGACAAACAAATAAAAAAAAAAATATTATAAAATAAATATTTGTGTGTTTAGTTCTAATTTATATATTCATAATATAAATATTTGTAAATTTTTTATGTTTAAATTCACATAAATAAAGCCACTTGTACATGTCAATATGGCAAACACAAAATTTGCTACCCTACTTTATAGAACTTGCCAATATAGCATCCACCACTTCTTTAAATATATGCTGATATACTCCACTTCCAATAAGATCAATAAAAAATTACTCCACTTTAACAAGACATAACAAGAATGGTGCTAAGTTGTCTATCAAATATAGTGACATAATTCATTTTTAATATGATACATGAACATTTACACGACATTAGCACCACATAACATAAGTGGTGTTAACTTATAGTACTAAAAAAGAGTTTTTCTTGTTGTGTTAGTGTTGTTGCAACTCCATTGGCTTGCTGTTTCAACTGTGTTGGATGTAGCTATTATTGTGGCTGCAACTCTGTTGGTTGTAGGATATTGTTGTTGTATAAGCTCTGTTGGCTTCTGGCTACGACTATGTTCGCTATTACTGTTGGCGTAATGGTTTTTGTAGCTGGTACCCTCTTTCTTTAATAAAATCGCAGCTTTCATCCTCTCATCAACCATGTACGTAGATAGAGGCAAGAAGAATGCACCTAAAACAAATTGACAAATGACATCCATTTCCAAATTCCAAGCAAGATCAGGGCCCCTCTTGTATCAAAAGCTTCACGAAACATACAACACAAGTTCGGCTAAAAGTGTGTCATTGGCGCCGTTGTTATTAGTGTCTCATTCTTCCATCACTATAGTGACCAGGCTTTTAATTAAGCAATGAACGGAACAGTTACCTAAACTTAAAATGACTTCACTCGGCTTTTGCATCTCTTCACACTGTAAAATTAGCTTCCAATCGCGCGAGTTGAGACGCAGTGCCCTCGGAGTCGATATCCATTGCTAACGGTGCAAGATGAAGGTGCGGAAGGCTTATTGCAATTACACAGTTTCACTATAAACTAAGATTAACATATTATTCAAAATTCAAAATATCGCAGCAGATTAATCAATACCGAAAATAACGTTTGAAAGTGTGGTCTCTGCCGAGCCTAGGGGGAAATCCGACGTATCTAACAAGTCGCCCGTCGACTTGGAAAAACCTGTCGATATCGATGGAAGAAGATTGGAACAATGATTTGGTTGCACATATATTTAAATTATGTTTTGATTAAGAAAACCGCAAATTTAAATTATAACTTCACTATAAAATATGTTTAACATATTTTTAAAATAATGCTTCAGATCAGCCAATGACGAAAATCGCGTTCAAAAAGACGGTTCGTGTTTCGTTGAAGAGGAAATCACCCGTCTGTCACAACTCCCTCGTAGACTGTGAAAGAACTGTAGACATGGTTTGTTACTGGAAGATAGGAAGATGTGTAATATGATTGGATTGCACGTATATTTTAATTGTTAAAAAAATACACTTATTCTTTTTTAAACCATGTCATTATATATTTTTCTAATTTAGGGTCTCTCACTCCAGTTTTGACTTGTTATTCTAGGAATGCTAACTAATTAGGTGAGTGCACACACAAAGGAACCCAAACCTAATTCAAATTTATTTTCTCCCATATATAGGCTACTTATTGTATTCCTATTCAAGAATAATATTAGATTAGAGTTTTATGAGTAATTTGAATTTTCTTTTTGGTCATTTTGTTAATTTAATCAACAAACTTATTCTATCATCTCTTATTTTGCACTTTCTTATCTACTATTTTTGACACTTAAATCATGTACATGTAATTAAAATACAACATGCATGCATCTATATTATGACATTTTATGGATATACTAGCCTAGATCCACCTTAACTCCAAATCTATCAAGCGTCGAGAGGGATCTAATCTCTCAAGGTTCTTACACTAAAATCAATCCACACTATTAACCTAATAACTTTAAAACTAATGTACCATCATACATTCAGTTACATCAAATTAGAAATCAACATCTGTATTGAAATCAATGCATCTAATGCAAGAAATAAAATAAGATTAGAAACTAACATTTACACTGAAACCAATGTATTTAGTGCAAGCAATCAAATAGGATTAGAAATCACCATCTACACTGAAATCGATGTATTTAGTGAAAGCAATCAAATAGGATTAGAAATCACCATCTACACTGAAATCAATGCATTTAGTGCAAACAATCAAATAGGATTAGAAATCATCTACATTGAAATCAATGCACTTAGTGCAAGCAATAAAATATGATTAGAAATCAAAATCTACATTCAAATCAATGCATCTAGTGTAAGCAATCAAATAGGATTAGAAATCCCCATCTACACTGAAATCAATGCATTTAGTGCAAGAAATCAAATAGGATTAGCAATCGTCTACATTGAAATCAATGCATTTCTTGCAAGTAATCAAATATCATTAGAAATATATATCTACTCTAAAATCAATGCATCTAGTGAAAATAATCAAATAGGATTAGAAATCACCATCTACACCGAAATCAATGCATCTAGTGCAGGAAATCTCCTTCCCTCTCTCCCCCCTCCATCTATAGCTATATCTCCCTCTATATCTCCTTCTTTTCGTCCCTATCTCACCCCTAAACACACACGCTCTCGCACTCCATATTTATAAATATCTTTTTCACTCCCTCCCTATATCCATCTCTCTCTTCTTCCCTCTCTTCACGTTCCAACTATATCTCTATATTCCCCTTCTCTCCCTATCCCCCGCTTCTATCTCTCTTTCCTCCTTCTCTCCTCTCTCCCTCTCTCTACCTCTCTCTCCCTCTTCCTTATCACCCCCTCTCTCTCTTTCTCGACCTTTCTCTCTCTATGTATTTCTTCTTACATCCCTCTCTCTCCCGCTCCATGTCCATCTCTCTTTCCCTCCCTCTCTCCACTCTCTCACATCCTCTCTCTTATGTACTCTCTCTCCCTTCCTCCCCCACCTCTCTCTTTCTCTCTCTTCACCCTCCAACTTGGTTACTCTATCCCTCCTTCTTTCCTTCTCTCTCCTTCTCTCCCCCCTTATCTCCATATCTCCTTATTTGTCTCTTTATCTGACACCCAAACATACAAACTCTCTCTCCATCTCTCCCTTATCACTCACTCTCACTCTCTATCTTTCTTATTCCATAACCCTCTCCCCCTCCAACTCCATCTCTCTATTCATCCCTCTATCCTCATCTCTCCCTCCCTCTCTCCTCCTCTCTCTGAAGTCCTCTCTCTTGTCTTTCCTCTCTCTCCCTTTCTCTCCTACATCCCTCTCTCTTACCAAATCTCTCTCTCTCTCTCTCTCTCTCTCTCTCTCTCTCTCTCTCTCTCGCTTTGTGTGTGTGTGTTTCCTCCAATCCTCTCTCTCTCTCCCCCCCCTCTCTCTCCAACTATGTTACTATGTCCCTTCGTCTCTCCTTCTCTCCCCCCTTATCTCCATATATTCCTCTTTGTCTCTTTATGTCACCCATAAACATACACACACTCTCTCCATATCTCTCTTGTCACTCCCTTTCTCTCTCCACTTCTTGCTCTCTCTATATTTCTTCTTCCATCCCTTTTTCCCCCTCCAAATCTAGCTCTCTATCCCTTCCTCTCTCATGCTTTCTCTCAAGTCCTCTCGCTCGTCCTTCCTCTCAAGTCCTCTTTCTCGTCCTTCCTCTTTCTCATCCTTCCTCTCTCTTCATCTCTCCCTCTCTCTCTCTCTCTTCCCTCCAATCCTATCACTATATCCCTCCGCCTCTCCTTCTATCTACCCCCCGCTCCTCCTCCATATTTGTGTCTCCCTCTCCCTCTCATTCCTCTCCATCTCTCTCTCTTCATTCCTCCTCTACCCTCTCCTTTAGTTTATCTCCATCTCTCCCTTTTGAAGCCCCCTATATCTCCACCTCTATCACTCTTTTTCTTTGTTCTTCCTTCTCATATATATCTAGAGTTAATATCTATCATGATATATTAATATATATTATAATATAACAAAATTTATTATTGTATTAATCCAAATTTATTAAATTTAATCATATTAATATTATAATATATTAATATGTATATTAGAATTAATAATAGTTTTTTTCATGGTATTATTAACAATTGTAACAATTGGCCCATGCTATTTGGCCCATGGTATTTATCCTATGGTATTAATATTAATTTGTCGTAAGGTATTTGGCCCACAGGCTTCATCTAAATAAGGCCTATTTTTTGAGATTTTTTAAATATAAAGATGTTTATGGGGTAAATATAAAAATAAGTTTTATTTATTTACCATACCTCTCTCCATCTCTCCCTTTGTCACTCTTTCTCTATCTCCAATTTCACTCTCTCCATCTTTGTACTCCCTACCTCTCTCCCCCTCAAACACCATCTCTAACTCCATCCCTCTCTCCTGAGACTTCAAGTTGTCTCCCTTGTCCTTCATCTCTCTCTCCCTTTCTCTCCTAACTCTCTCTCCCTTCCCTCCCTTTTCTCTCTCTCCCCCCATCAGTTTCCTCCTCTCTCTCAAGTACTCTTTATCATCCTTTCTCTCTCTCCCTTTCTCTCCTACCTCCTTCTCTCTTCCCCCATCTCTCTCTCTCTCTCTCTCTCTCTCTCTCTCTATGTTACTCTATACCTCCCTCTCTCCTTCTATTTTCTTTTATCTCCTTTAGTCCCCCCTTCTCTACATCTCTCCTTCTTTGTCTCTTTATCTCACCCCTAAACATACACACTCTATCTCCATATCTCCCTTTACACTCCCTCTCTATCTCCACTTCTCACTCTCTCTATCTTTCTTCTTCCCTCCCTATCTCCACTTCTCACTCTCTCTATCTTTCTTCTTCCCTCCCTATCTCCCCCTCCAACTCCATATCTCTATCCCTCCCTCTCTCGACCTCTCTCTTCTCCTTCCTATCTCTCCCTTTCTCTCTCACCCCCCTCTCTCTTCTTCCATCTCTCTCTCTCTCTCTCTCTCTCTTCCCTCCAATCCTATCACTATCTCCATCCCCTCTCCTTCTCTCTCCCCCCCCTCCATATATGTGTCTCCATCTCTCCCTTACCCTTCTCTACCTCTTTCACTCCTCTCCCTCTCTCTCTCTTCATTCCTCCTCTCCCCTCTCCTTTATTTTATCTCCATCTCTTCCTTGTCAATCCCATTATCTCTCCACCTCTATCACTCTATGTCTTTGTTCTTCCTTCCAATATATATTAGGAGCTGGATATGAATATATATGAATATTATATTTAATAATAATAATAATAATATTTAAATATAATATTAGGGTTAATAATGTTTTTTTGGCATGGTATGAATAGTAATTTGGCCCATGGTATTTGGGCCATAGGCTTCACCGAAATAGAACCTCTTTTTTTAGTGTTATTAAATATAAAGTTGATTATGGAGTAATTATGAAAAGAGGTTTTATTTATTTACCATGGTATTTGGCCCATATGATTGATATATAATTAGATGTTTATTTCTAATCCTATTTGATATATTTTTATTTATTTACCATACGTCTTTATACCTATTTTATATTTATTTATTCACCATACCTCTTTTATAAATATGGTATTTGGCCAATGGTATTAATATTAATTTGTCCCATGGTATTTGGCCTGTTGTCACAAAAAATGTCTAGGCACCACGACAATGACTCAGATTGGGGGGTAGAACCTATGGAAATTGAATGAAGGAGAACTAGTTGGGAACCAACTGGTTTGGGAGACACAGTTAAACAACCAAATACTTGTAATAGATCTAGAAAGATTAAAGGATTCAATTAGATTTGAATGATTCATACCAGTGCCTTATGGAGTCAACTATCTTGCTAAGAATTTAGGACCAAGTACTTGATGAGAAGCTAATGCTTGGATGAATAACTATCCTATATGAAATATTATTCTAGAATGCAAAATGCAAGGAGAATCATTAAAAGACAGAGAGAGATGAAGTAAGCTTCAAAGTTGAGAGGTGATGTTAAAAGCTCAAAGAACTTAGATTACAAATTATCTAATTTAAGCACTAAGTACTTAAGCGAGAGTGCCAATTATGAAGATGCCAAAAATTACTCAATTAAAAGATATATAATTTGTTACAAATCCACAATAGAGCTCTCAAAAATAAGATATCAATCACACCTACTTGAAAAAATTTCCCAAACATTAATATTCAATAAATATCCAATATTTCAAGTAAATGAAGCAAGAGTTAAATGATAGGTGATTTTAATTGATATCAAACATTTAAAAATCTCATGCAAATGATCGTTAAACTAATTTGAATCATATGAAAGAGATTATCACTTCGTCAAGCAATTTATGGATTAAACGATATTCTAAAAATAATGTGAATCCAAAAACAAAATTATTATTCTCCTATAGTCAAACATAAGATATTTAAAAATTAAATCTTGTTAATTATAAGAATTATTCCACAATTAAATATTTTCACAAACATACAAATTTATCATTTAAATAACTCAAAACCCCAATGTCACCAGATAATCTTAAAAATGATTTTTCAAGTTGTATATGAAACAAGGAATTGAAAGAATTTAAAAGAAAGGAAAGATTTGATTAATGTTAAAAAAATGAATGAATTATTTATTTTGAATATTTACAAAGGGTTAAAAATTTAAATAAAACAAATTGAATTAAAACCAAACCCAAATTAACAACACATTAGAAAAATAAAAAATTTAATCTTTTTTACAAAGTTAATTTTTTTATTTTCTTTATAAAGTTTAGGAGTTAATAAAAAGATAAAAGCACTCTCTCAAACAAAATTTGAACTTTACAAAAAAATATGAAGAGTTATGTTATTTGTTATAGGAGTTAGGCTTTATTTAGGCTTTGTAAAACATGATGGAGGAAAGTATGAACTGAGCATGAGCATGTTATAGCAGAAGGATGAAGGGAAGGTGGAGCTATTGCGCATGTAGAGAGGTAGTTTGTAGATGAGGGAGGATGCAAGGGGAAAAGGGAATGCGATGGAGCTGGAAAGTGCAAAAAATGAGGGAGAAGAATGCAACACTTGGAAGAGGAGAAACTATGAGAGGGAAATGTTGTGGGTGAGGGCATAAGGATAAAACAACATCAGATTGAAAGCACACAACCAACAAGGGAACACAAGGATTGGAGGGGAAAGACACAGAGATGAGTGGGAACCAGAAAGGAAAAAATATGGGAGGTTGATAGGTTTGCAGGGATGACAGAGGCGTGGATCTGGGAAATGGAAATAGAAAAATGCAGGGAAAACAGAGAGCATGCATAAGAGAAGAAGGAAAAAGGCATAAGAAGCTTGGTACTAAAAAAAATAAAATTCTTTTCCATAGAAATTTGATCAAATAAAAAGAAAATTTTAAAATACTCCTGCAGAATAGATTTGGAATTTTCTTTGCCAAGAAATAATTTGTAAGCAATATAACTTAGATCTGAAAGTCGTGCTTGAAAAATCCCTGCAAAATTTTGATTTTAAGATTAGATCTTACCCTCCACGGCCTAGATCTGTCTCAGATCCAAAAAGAATTATCTGAAAGCCTTCAAATATCACCTGCACAAAACCAGAACCAAAACCCAAAAACCCAACACATGTAGAAAAATCAAAAATAAAACCATGAGTTAGAAATAAAAAAGATTCTAACTATTTACATAATTAGAAATACAAATCTATACAATGTGTTTATAGGTCTATGCACAAGAGTTGCAAATATATCAGATCTGAGGAGTGTAAGTTCAACTTTGCTCCCAGATCTGAAGATCTAAGACTGTTGCTAGCCAAATATAACTTTAAATTCAATAAAATTAAAGATAAATTTTTCATTTAGGCACAAGCCCTAGAAAAACCCTTCAAGAAGAGCACTTAAGATAACCTTGGGGAATTATATCTAGAGGGCTTTTCAGATCTTATTTCCTTGGGAGTCATCTGGTCCAATCGAGAACTTCCCCAAATTCCTAATTCTAAATCCGATATATTTCTGCACACTTAAAGGTAAACTATGAAATCAATAGAGAAATAATATAAAAACAAAATTTTCAAGAATTAGAGATACTTGGAAATTCAATCCAAATATAATTCTTATGCTAAATCTAGTAACTTAAGCAAGATACTTGTGCAATATATTACTCTACAAGAGACATTAATCGATAATTCATTAAAATAATTACTGGAAGAACATAAAGAACAATTTTACCATAAAATTTTGAGAAGTAATACCACCATCAGGTAAAACCCAAAAGACTTCGCTTATATTATTCCAGAAAGTGGTACAAGAGAGCTTCAAGAGCTAGTACACGATTAAAAGATCAGGAAAAAAGAAGAAGACTGACACTGACATCTAATTTATAGATAAATTTTCCAATGGCTAGTTCACTTCATCCCTGTCAAAGTAATGTCGATCGTCAAAAAAGATTTGATTATGTTTTAATCTCGTTCATTGAAATTATTATTTTTTGAGGAATTTCGATTTTTTCATTTATTTCCTTTTTAATTAACTCAAAAATAATAGTTTTGAGTTAATTACCGTAAAAATTTGACTTTGAATTAACTACCAAGGCTCAAGAGTCCAAAATTTCTTAAAATTTTTAACATCCCCTTGGCCCGGGACCTTTGAAAATTTGTTTTTTAGAGACCCAAGGTTTTTTCCTTTGAAGAATTTAAATTTACCCAGGACATAAAACTAATTAAATTTCTCACTTAGGATTTTCTAATTTAATTTGGCCAAAAAATTTAATTAATTGACTTATGAGGGGATTATTATTTTTCCAAATCTATTTACATAAGATTAATACATCAAACCCATGAGGTGGAAAACCCGTTCGTAATATAACCTCAATAACCTACCCAATTCTGCGACTCAAATTCTGATCTATTAGACCCAACAATCTGTAATAAAATGAGCTATCCCATTAGCTATGACCATTTCCAAGTTACTTTTACAAATACTCGATAAAAAACACTAGGACCCACTTAGTATCTTAACGAAAAAATCCACCCTAGCTTTGGGGTGAGGATTGAGGGAAAAAATCTGCTGATCATTTGTGTCTAGAGACAAAAAGGAATCAGTGAGACAAAATACTTCCTAGGATAGAAATCGTCACCAAAATACTAGGCTTACCTAGGTTGTTACATACATGGTGGTCTTACTAAGATCATTTACATTATAAACATGTAGAATGGGTTTAGATCCTTTTAAAAAAATGTCGGCTAAGTGATGAAATCTGAATGGCACGAACTGTCAAACATGATAGATCCCTTTTGCGAAAAAATGGGTGTATTGTTATGGGTTCATTGACACAGAGTGGTCAATATGACCCATAGGCTTCATCTAAATAATATATCTTTATTGAGTTTTTTTTTATATATATAAAGAGGTTTATGAGTAAATATAAAAAGAGGTTTTATTTAATTGCCATAACTCTAGTTTATATATATTTTTATTGATTTACCATAAGTATTTTTTGAGTGTTCGTAAATATAACGTTGGGTTAAGAGGCAGGGATAATTACTACGAAGATATTAATTACTACAAATATATTGATTACAATTGAGCTGACACTAAAATTGTTTACATACAATCTTAAATTACATATAACGCTCACACATTTACCTTATACTAGCATGTAGAATGCCTCTCGGGACAATTATACTGGGATGTAGAGTGCCTCTCAGCGCAATAACATTGTTGGTGTTTTCTTGTTGTACAATCCATTGTATAATCCATTAGATTATAATAGTATATAAGGGAGAAAATATCACAACATCTATGGTTATGAATAATTTTTAGGTCCAAAAAATAATTTGATTCTCCTATTAAAATCACAATTATGCTAAATTTGGCCATTCTAGGATATCTATAAAAAAATATTTGTCGAAAATTTATAGTATTTAATGTTTATTATAAAATGAAAATATCATGAAATTTTTGAATTTTGATCTCTATTAAAAGATAAACAACCTTATGGTCATTATGGGATTGGAGGCTTATCCAAAAACGACAACCTTGTGAAATGAATAACTTTGAAGTCTATTGAAAGTGGTTAACTTATTGAAATTTTAGAATAAAAATTGATAGCTTAACCACATTCACCCCACTTTATGCATGCATTCTCCTCCAACAAACTTACATACTATTTTTAACATCAATCTAAAAATAATTAAATTAAATTTAAGTAAAATGTTACATACACTTATTGATGCTCCAATCATATGGATGGATGAAAACATCATATTTTATATTAAACATTAAAAAATTCACCCCCTAATACATAAGGATACGATGCATTCTAATTACCTCCCAAAGGAGTGTTTATTTAGTCTTGTAGAAACAAATATCGCCTTATTATTGGATGATATTTAGAGAAATGTGTGGAGAGGCCCATTATGTGCTTCCTTTTCATGGTAGAAAATTAATCTATTTGTAATACTTTTATTCCATTCCCATTTTCAATATATGTGATAAGGGCAATGTAATTTTCTTTGGATCATACACTTCTATAGGGGAATGATTCTTGACTATTAGACGTGAAAGAGGTGATAAAAAATTGTTAATTCATTCTTTATTTTTCTTATTTGTGAAGTTTTATTTTCCATGTGTATTTATTCTTATTTATCTATGGTTGCCCATCCCTTCTATGTTGTTGGTTTAAGGCTTCAATGGGGAACCTAGGAATAGATGAATAAGATTCTTCCATTAATCATTTCCTTTGTAAGCTATAAGGTTCCTATTAATGAACAAAATAGAGTTACAATGGAAGTGCTAATGACTACAATTATTACTCCTATATGACTTATCATCTTTCAAAACTAGGTGGAGGGTACCATGGGAATTAAGAGAACACCCCTGTAATTAAACTCTATTCACAGGAGAGAACAATCAGAGTCATAACAAGGACGTGATAGACACATTTTAATGTTTTCAATGGAAAAATGAACTGTAATTAACATTCCATGAAAGCACATCAAATCGAGTGAATTCATGTTTCAATCACTACCTCACATAATTTCATTGTATTCCATTTTAATTAATAAACAATCAAGGTGCCACTTCAATGGAAGATCCATCATATTATTCTTGAAATTTACCATTAAAATATTCATTCTTGCATCTCATGCATTGGGAAATGGATGGCACTTGTCCTAGCCATGTGAGTTGACATCACTCGACCCTACTTCTTATCATTATAAACTAGCATTCATCCCATGTAGATATGATATGTAATTATGGGAAAATATGGAATAATAAGTTCAAAGATCCTCCTTGATGTCCAAGTTCCACATTGTTCTAAATATTTCAATTATAGGCTCAATCCTTCCATCAGCTAAAATATCTTCTAGTACGTTGACTTCCCAATGAACATGGGAGGGGATTAATGCTTGAAATTGCATTATTATTGAAAGAAAAATATTTTAATATTCCATTTATTGATTTGGTCAAAATGGACGAAAAATTTCCATGGTATTTAATATGGTATTCTCCCATGGTATCATCACATGGTATTTGCCTTCGATTTTCAAGGGAAAATCATAAAATAAGGTCTATAGAGAGTCCATAAACCATATAAAAGGGGATAGAAGCTAGGAATTGGGAATAATTCAGGTTTATCTATATTATTGTGTTTTTCTTGATAACTTGTTATGTCCAGTTCTAGATTGATCCCAGGGTTGAAAACCCCATGGGTATTATTTTTTCTAGTGCATCCATCCGGGTTCCATGATTATGCTTCAGCCTTTGTTTTCTCTTTCAATGAGAAGTCAAGCATGCCAATGCAGGGGATTCAATATTTTTGTATGGGCATGTACTTGTTTCTTTAGTTAGTATCATAAATAAATGCTACATTTCCAAATCCCATTGTGTTCATTGTTTTAATTGAAATTATTTTTAACTAGAACACCTAGATGTGCCATATTTGTTGATTATTTTGTTGTTCGGGATATTACAATGGTATCAGAGTTGTGAATCCTTCCAACCTAAGGCTTGCATGCATAGGCCTTCGATGGGATTTACTTTCACCCTAGCCAGAATTTCCATCTTCGGTGGTATTCTGTATCACCCTAGTTCGTTTCATTTTTTAGTTAAAAAAAGGAAGATTTCTGCATTATTCAAAGGTTATTATTTTATTGCAAGACGAGGTGGATGTAGGAGCACGTATTATTGTAAAGACTCCATCAATGGTGTGAGATTATTTCATGGTTGTGAAGGCCATTGTATCAGTAATTAAGGGACGTTGCATCACATTGGAAGGCTCGAAGGCCATACCAGTTACCACGGGGACTGAGAGGCCATAATTCAAACTCTTACAATGAATACCAGGGCCGAGCTCTATCAAAATTGTGGGTAAGCCATTGTTTCATTCATATTCTAGTTATGGATTGAGGGAGATCCCACCACAGCTGCTAACAAAAAAATCGTTGGAGATCTCCAGGCCAATACTATTGTCACATAAGATATATCTCGAGTCAGTTTGATAGGTCCCTATAATACTAGTGTATCCTCTTAATTTTATTGTTAGTGTAGCCCCCTTATTGTTATTGTTGTTCCCATGTAGTCCTCATATTGTGATCCCTTGGACTCCTTGGACTCCTATAAATAGAAAGGAGGTTTAATCATTTGTATCATCCAAGAATTGCTCATTTATGTAATGTAAAGGAGGTTTCTCCCTTGAAGAGACTTATTTCTAAGTCGTTGATCTATCTTTTCTTCTATTTTGTGAGTTGGTTTCATAAAATTTGGTATCAGAACTTTGGGTTCTAGGGTTTCACTAATGCAAACATGTTATCTTGGAATTTTTGCTATAAAATTTTTTCTACAAAGGTTTAGAAGCTGAAACAAAAACCCATTTGAGTTGAAATCCCAAGGAAATTCGTGTAAAAATTTCAAATATTTTTTCGCTATATTTTCAAAGATATGATTTGAGGTAGTTATGGTTTTTACATGATCAAGAGTTTCATCTCAAACATGTAGCCGAGGGAAAATTGTCATAACTTTTCTTTCAGACATCATATTGGAATTATGTAAATGTGGCCAAAAGTACACATACTGTTGTTTCGTGTTTATCAACTTCAGAGACGAAGGTCAAAATAGTAACACATGGCATACCGTACAAATGCACTCTACTAAACTAGTCCAAAATTAGGTCATTGTGGGAGATTATGCATAACTTTATCTTTAAGAATCCAAATTAGGTCTGACTCCTTGCATTTGAAAGAAGACTTAGAGGGCTACTATAGGACCAAAGATAAAATTTTGGGGATCCAAAATTACAAAGATATATCAGTTTCAATATTGATCTCCTTAAAAGAAAGATAAAGGTGTGTATTGTTTTTAAAAAATTGGAAAAGTCTTGTTTGGAAAATCTGTTTGAAGTGATTCCAAGGGAATATTGAAGAATATATATTAGTATTGGGTTCTAAAATCCCCCCCAAAAATAATTCCACACCCATTAAGCCCTAAGAAGGCTCTACTATGACTCATGAAGAGGAAGAAGTGCAACATGATATATCAAAATTACGAGATCAAGTGCAACAAATTTCGCTCTCTTAAAGAGTAGCAAAAAATGAAATGGAAGATAGGATGAATGGTTTGAAGAAATAAATGGATGGATTGAAGAAAGGAATGGAAGCTAAGATGGATGGTTTGAAGAATGGAATCGATGGTATAGAAGAAAAACTGAAAGGCAACATGGATCATGTTCAAACATCAAAATCATATTATTGGTGCACAAGAAGGATGGATCATGGCGTATGTGTTCGGATTATAGGGAGCTCAACATGCTTACTATTAAAGATAAATTTAACATCCCATCATTGATGGATTATTGGATAAATTACATTGTTATAGGTCAATTTTGGCACCATTCCCAATGACCTGGTTAACTGGACATCATCTCCAAGATCAATGATTAAGGGTCTATCATTCCCTATCATTTCATTTGTTATATGCCATAAGACAAGAAACAAGACAAATCAAGCAAGACTTTCATCAAGCATATTATATAGCATATGAGAGGTCACCAATGTAGGCTCTAAGGGGCATAAATGCGTTGCATATGCAGGTAGCCCCATGCAAGGCTGCTCTGCAAAGCACTTCCTGACATTCACAGGTGCGTTGGTCACATTGGGAGCGAAATTCTCATTTTTCCAGAATCTCCACTTGGCCAGTGCCTTCTAGAAGAGTTCACATGTGTCAAGCTTTGGATCCAAGTGTCGATTTGAAATCTACATGACTGGAAACATGTCTTGCCTATTTTTGGAAATTCAATGATTGCAAAACAACCTACAGTTCATCTATAAATTGAGCATAGATCTGAGTGCTTGAGGAGGAAGAATTTGAGTAGATAAATGTTGGAGGATTTTCAATTGAGAGCTAGATTTGTGAAGGTGCTCCTGGAGGGATTTATACTGTGATGAGGCTTGGGAAAGTTGCTAGAAGGTCACTTCAAATCAGTCATTAGGTTGTGGCCTCTCCTTCTATCATCAATATAGAGTACTGCTTATTTTTCCCTATATGCATCTGTATTGACTTTGATTTTCCATATTGCAAGATCTTGGTTGATGTATATGGTTTATGCTTTACTGATTTAGCTAACTAGCTTGAATAGATATCTATATTGTTGCATATTCTCCTATTTCAGTGTTCTTTCTTGCAGGAAGCATTCAGATCACATACTGCTTGAGTTAGAAGCCGCAATAGAAGCAACAGAAGGAGCCATTTGGAAGCCTCCAATCCTCTTTGTGTATCTGTTATAAGTTAGGAGAAATAGTTGTATAGTCTTTCACCTGCTGTTCTAGACTAGCACCTGTATAGGGAAGCATGATTTATCTGTAATTCAAAATTCTGGCCCAACAAGTTGGTGACTCCGCTGGGGAGAATTTCTCTTATTTTTAGGTGTATAAGCCTCTGATTTGCTTTGTTTATCCACCGAGTAGTTGTTACACATAAATATTAAACCATTTTATAGAGCTTAATTTTCAAATACAGTGAGTTAAGCAATAGTATTTGTCTTTGTATACTGTGCCCAACGCACCCTTAGACTGGACACAGTGCTTTGCAAAGCACTGTATCCCTTCCTAGCCTACGTTGCAGAGCACTGTCTCCCCTTAGAGACTACGTTGACTCCTTAAAGTACCTAAATTCCCTTGAATTTGACTTTGCAACTTGCTTCAGTTTTGTTTGTTGTTGTGTTCTGAAAAGTTTGATGCTCAATTGACCAGTGACTCTATATACTTCTTCTCCTTTGACTAAAAATTTGTTCAATGTTGTTTTTAAAAAGTATTTATTTATCATTGAAACGTTTATTTCAAAGTACTTTTTATGGTCGCATTAAGAATCGTTTTCTTTCGAAATAGGAAATTTTCGTAAAATCTCCATTTCCTTGATAGGAGAAATTATTGTTGAAATTCTCATTTTTTCCTTCAAAAGAGAATCTGTTGTCTGTATTATTTATTTCTTGAAAGTAAAAAGCATTCATAACATGAAGGAAACTGAAAAGAAAAAATTGCATTTGCATGTAGAATAATGTGTTTTTTGCAAAAGGAAAATTAGGAAATCTGCATTTAGTTTGTGATTCATTGATTTGCTTTTGTTCATTGATTTGTTTGTTCACAAATTATTTTCTCTCTTCCCTTAGTAGCTAGGTTCTTCATTGAAAAAGCTGAAAGTGAAATTTTGTTTATCCTTCTCAGCTTGCATTTTAGGAATTTCATACACATCATCGCGGTGAACCTTTGAAAGGAAAATTGTTAAGCAAGATCAAAATAAAATTAATCTCAATTTACTTAACAACGCATTGGAACCATAATGATAAAATTTATAAGGTCTAGGATACATACGTGTTCTGGTGTCGTAAAACATAGCAGTTGTCGTTAAATTGTCTGCGATACATTCCGAGTTTGATACCTTACTCCATGTACATAAGTATATTGTAGCTCGTCCACATACCTTCAGGTATGTCGGGTGGTGTTACAGTACAATAAATATAAAATGGTGCTCTCATTGTGTAGTTTCACATCAGACAGCGCTAATACAGACTTGGGCCTCCACGTACCTTTGGGTATATTTGGGAGGAAAAAATTTCGATGCTATCCATCTATAGTGAACCAAGTCGGCCACCTTGAAATTGTGATACACCGAACACAGCATTCGGGGAGATTACCTGCCCTTACTTCTTGGTTTGCCAGGAGGTATTCTGCAGTTCACAGTTTCTTGGTAAACCCTTTTTCCTAGCATTACCCTCTTTTTGTTTATTTGTTTTTTGGATAAAATAAATCAGTAATCGTGGAAGAACAAAATCCTATCCCCCGTCATTCACGTAGATTAGCTTCAAAACCACCTTTACCACTGGAAGTTACTTCTGGTATGCGAAGGCGATCACGATCTACCGAATCAAGTACAATTCGTACCTCTGGCGAAACATCATCTTTTAAACTAGCGTTAGCTCAAATTGTTTCCACACATCTCGGTTCGTTTACTGTTGTCGAAACGGAGTCTTCACAACTACCAGTGGTCATGATCCATTCAATCGCTGAGACCATACCTCCTAGACCCAACATTTTTTAATCACAAATTGATCCATATCCTGTCTCTTCTTTGCCAAAACATCTGAATCCCAAAGTCGAACAACCGGAAGTTGTTCCTACCTTGGCCATCCCAAAAACTTCTGTAGCTATTGAAACTCCTATATCACACAGTAAATAGTGTGAAATATATTTTGGGCCTGATGGTGAAGTTCCTACTCCTAGTTTAATTGTGTTTGAATAAATCCCACAAGACGATACACCTTTAACTCCCACCCATTTTGGGGGGGACCGTTACCTGTACCAGTCTTTTCCTCAATCATTTCCATCTACTTTTGTTGATCCTATTTCCATTCAATCTCTCGTCGATTTTTGAGGGTATACATTTGGTCAAACAATCATGTCTAAACCAACATATTTGGTTGGGTCTGTTGTTCCAATTACGTTATCTCCTACCCTCGCTACTCTGTCGATGTTCACAACCTCACTAGAGTCATATTTGCAGGGTGGCCCTTCGGTCCCAATAGGTTACAAATCATTATCTGGAACTTTCTCAGGTGCATCTTCACGTTCATGGTCTTTGCCAATGTCATCATCTGGTGTTTTAACTTGTAGTCCTATAGTTAGTACTGAACGACTTGATTCATTACATACATCATCAGGGTAATATCAAGTTGGTCCTTTTGGGTCAATTCCTTTAAATACCATATCAACTGGACTCCCAGCATTCGGGGAACAATATTTTTCATCTTATTATCCTCCTTATGCTGGGGGGCAACCTTTAATCACCCAATATGACAGTACTCAGCCACTTTTTGGTCAAACTAATGTTGACATGAATGTTTGTCAATGGTAGCCCACTCTGCCTATCCAACCACAAATGTTTGTACACTCGTATCAATCAGTTCAACCTATTACACCCCCTTCATTACCACTTGTTAATACATTTATACCCCTGTTACAGAATCAAAATATTGTACATCAACCTTATCAGGCGAGTTATTCAACTCAATATCATCAAATGTTGGGTCCACAAACTAAAAATCCTTTGGTTAATTTACAACAACTTGTATCAGGAATCATTTATTCACAAGCTGGTGTACCATTTTATGGGATGTCACAAATAAAACCTGGCTATACATATCAACCGAATCCAACTTATACTAATTTGGGTTATAACATTGGTGGACAGACCACTTGGCAGTCGCAGGCGCAAATGCCTCAAACTTCATTTCAATGAGTATCATATCCAAGTTTTGGTCAACAGAATTCTCAAGCGTTTGTTATGCAAAATAACCCCTATATGGGTTACCAGCAACAAATTTCGTATGCTGGTGCTCAAAGGCCTGTTGCCCAAGCAATTCGATTTTACCTTGGCTATGCTCAACCTGACCTTAATCAACAGATGCCTTTTGTTGCAACCTTAGAATTACCATATTTAAACTAGTTAACCAATGATCCTATAAATTATGCTCCTTGGTGGCCTGTGATATCTCATAAATTACCCTTCGATATTCCTAAATTCAATGGAAACCCTAGATAAGATCCATCGACACATGTCATGAATTATCATTTATGATGTTCATCAAATTCCCTAAATCATGATTATGTTCGACTACATCTGTTCCAGTGTACGCTTACAGGTCTGGCTGCTAAATGGTACATTGAGTTACCTAGAGCTTCTTTCAACAATTTCACAGCCTTAGCTACTGTCTTTTTGACCCATTTCTAGTTACAGATCAGATACAAAACTAGAATGGAACTCTTGAACAACTTCAAATAGACTAATGCTACTCACATTTTTTATCATATTCATGAGTGGCGTCGCCATCGACAAATGGTTAAGACATTTGTTCCTAATCAGCTCCTTGCTGAATGGTTCATTAAGTCCCTATTACCATTTATAAATAAGGATGTGGCTAAAGGTGGTGTCATCATAGAAGAGAAATTTATCGCTCGTGCCTAATATTTAGACTTGATTTACACTCAGTCTGGCACGCTCTATGAAAAAAATCCTAATGCGCCGCGATCTAATTTCAATGTTCCTCCTTAAATAAAGGACTCGCATGCTAGAGACGACTTGATAGGCACTGCAAACACACACCACGCTGCTGCATTTGATCCTGCTCCTACTTCCGAAATTAATGTGATGTCATTTGACAAAGGAAAAAGTGACAAGTAACCAGGAAGTAAGAAAAAACAGAAATAAAAGAAAAAGAAAACTTCTAACCCGCAGCAAAGATCATCTGATCAACCGTCAGGACCACGGAAACCTCATTATCCATGCATAATCCGTAACGAGGAACACTTTGTTAGGGATTTCCCTCACCGTGCTGAAGTCTAAAAAATCATCAAGACTTCAAATGCATCAGCTGTGTTGACAAACCCATTTCCAAATCCAGACACTAATTTGGTTGCTACAGATCCAGCTCCTAGTTCCCAAGTGTTAATGTTATCCACCACAAAAATTTCACAAGATATTTTTGTGTCAACGTGGAATAAAGACTATGGTAGTCTGTCCAATGATCAACCTACTACCTCGACAATGAATCCATCAAATGAATCAGTACCACCTATAGTTATTCCTGAATTGACAATTAAGCCACCAAAGGGATTAATTCATAAATCGACATATAATCCTCGAGCAAGAGCTGCACAAAATTATAATATAGTTGAAGATTTGGCTTAATCCCCTTCAGCTATGTTTTCTCTTGAGGTATTACAAAATTGTCCCTCCCAAAAGCAGGTTTTATTGTCGGCCATTGGTGGAATTGATCCGACTGATTCTAATCTTTTCGTCTTTATTCATACGGGTTATGTGCCGCAATTACCAGTAGAATTGGCATTCTCCATACAAGTAAATGTTCTCAATCACCTTGTTCATCACACTATTATTGATGAGGGAGCATCTACATGCATTATGTCTCTAAACTGTTGGAAGTCACTTGGCTCGCCGCGATTATCAAAATCATCAATGATGTTGAAGGCTTTTGATGGTAGAACATATAAACCTTGTGGTACTATCAATAACCTGCATGTTGAACTAAGGGGAAAAACAGTGAATATTGATGTCGAGGTTGTTGACGGGCCCCTTGACTATAATATTTTTCTTGGAAGACCATGGGTATATGAAATGACTGTCATTATTTCTACGTACTTTAGAATGATTGTCTTTCCACATAAAGGTACAATCACAGTCATTCATCAATTATCATTTTTTGCCTCTGCTTCACAGGTAATTGGAAGCATTCCGTTTGTTCACCTACCTCAACTACAAATTTAGAACATTGGTGTAGGACTCTTAAATGATTCCACTCTTATGGGAACCTTTGCATTACTGCCGCCAGCGACATTGGCAGAAATTGCAAGCATAGAGACCTGCTACATGATCTCTTCCACTATATCTGGCTTAAGGAAGAGTACGGGTGATTCTGAAATTTCTACGTTGGATGATGTTTTACCACCCAACCCTATTGAGATGGCATAACAATCAATCTATATGGCTTTGGCGTTAAATCTGAAATCAGTGTTGCCGAGTGTTTGGGTTGATCGTTCCTTATATTTTGGTACTCCATCTGATCCATTTTCCTCAACGTTTTGGACAGATGAAAATATTTTGGAAGCTATGATGTCAGAATGAGAACCATGGGAAGATTATTATCATCGTTCCCATCTTCCTAATTATGAAGAAAATAATCTCAGTGAACTATATCACCCATCCATCAAAACTTTCTTTTCGAATTCTTTCCCAATTAATGAAACCGATTCTGAGTGAAACTTATAAAATATCGAAGAAACAATTTCTATCTATATTTCAACCAAACCTGGTGTTGTAGAAAAAATTCATGTCGGTGTATCTTGTTCTCCATCAAAACTTGATTCATATCGCTCTATTTTTCATGAATTTCGTGACGTATTCGCTTGGTCTTCCGAGGAAAATCCAGGCATAGATACTATTAGTTGCACACACTATTAATATGTATCCTGATGTCAAACCGATGCATCAAAGGCTTCGTCATGTTCATCCAAAGAAAGCCGCTCCCTTCAAAGCAGAAGTTGAAAAACTTTTGCGTGCTGGTTTCATTTATCCTGTTCCGCTAACTGAGTGGGTTTCCAATATCGTTCCTCTTATGAAAAAACAAGGAACTACTAGAGTGTGCATCTATTATCGGGATGATAATCATGCTTGTCTGAAAGACAACTATCATACTCCCTTTATCGACCAGATTATTGACGATTGTGCTAGATGCAAAATATTATCACTCATGGATGGATTTTCCAGCTACAATCAAATCAATATCAACCCAGATGATCAACATAAGACAACATTCATCTGTTCCTGGGGCACATTCTCATATAAGAAACTTCCATTTGGTTCAAAGAACGTTGGGGAAAAATTTTAGAGAGCAATGGATTATGCTTTCAATGACATCAAGCACATTGTTCAACCATTTCTAGATGATTTACCAGTGCATTCAAAAAATCAGATTGATCACCCGATGCATTTGAGAGCCATTTTCTTACGCTGCCGACACTACAAGATACACCTAAATCCACATAAATGTGTGTTTTGTGTTGGTTCTGGTCGATTTCTTGGATTCGTAGTCTCAAAAGAAGGAATTCGAATAAACTCACTGAAGGTTTAGGCCATTCTTGATTTTCCTGCACCATCAAACTTACTTCAAATACAGAAACTTCAGGGAAATGCTAACTTCTTGAGAAGGTTCATTCCAAACTACACCGAAATGGCTAAAGGATTTACTCAATTATTGATAAAGGGGGTTCCCTTTCATTGGGATCAAGTTGCGCAAGCTTATTTTGATGCTGTCAAGGACACTCTTGTCTGAGCATCATTAATGTATCCTCCAAATTATCAAAATGATTATTTCCTATATATCGTCGTAGCTGAAACGACCATCGCTATGGTTTTGGTCCAAGTAGAAGATGGAATTGAACATCTGATATATTATTTGAGTTGTAATCTCAATGATACAGAAGTTAAGTACTTGTATGTGGAAAAGCTTGCCTAGGCAGTTGTTCAAGGTGTCCAAAAATTTCACCATTATATCCTGTTCGAAAAACAAAAATAATTTCGGATTGCAACCCCATGACTTATAACTTATCACGTCAATTGCTGGGGGGTAAATATTCAAAATGGATTGTCATTTTGCAGGAATTTTATTTCGAATTCATCAAATTCAATTCAAAGAATTCTTTAGTTTTGGTTGAGCTTCTTTGTGACCTTCGCTCTAATAGTACTCCTACTACATCAGAACCATCTATTCCAGACAAATATCTATTTCTAATTGGATCATCTGATCCTTGGTATGGGGATTCATCATTTATCTCCAAACCCAAAATTTTCGACCTAATACCTCTCGCTCTGAACAACGACGTGTTCGATATCAATCCAAAGATTATCTGATCGTCGGGGATACACTTTATCTTCGTGGTGTCGATACCATTTTAAGGAGGTGCCTCACTCATGAGGAGGCTGAAAAGGTATTAAATGATTGTCATGCTGGGGCTTGTGGTGGAAAATTTTCTGGATATGATACCACGCAGAAGATACTCCATGCTGGTTAATTTTGGCCTACTATTCTTCGAGATTGCATACTTGTAGTTAGAAGTTGTCATGCATGCCAGATTTTTTATCGTAAAATATGCAAACTGCCAGTGCCAATGCATCTTGTTGTCTCTGCTGGACCATTTACAAAATGGGGTATTGACTTCATGACCTGTAACCCTCCTTCTTCTGGGGGGCATGGTTATGTTATTGTCGCAGTCGACTATTTTACCAAATGGGCCGAAGTGATGCCTACATTTAATAACACAGAACAAAAAACTGCATTGTTTTTCTTCAACCACGTTATTGCATGGTTTGGGGTCCCACAGGCTATAATTACGGATCATGGGAAGCATTTTCACAACCATATGATGTCTGAATTGACTACCAAGTTAGGATTGTTGCATGATAGTTCTACTCCTTATTATCCACAATCAAATGGAAAAGTTGAGGCTATTAACAAAATTCTTAAACGAATGCTTCAACGAATGATAGGAGTCTATAAAAGGAATTGGCACTTGATGTTGTACTTTTCCTTATGGGCGTATCAAACCTCGGTGAGAAATGCAACTGGATTTACTCCTTTTCAATTGATGTATGGTCTGGAAGTTATCTTACCAATCCAATGTGAAATATCATCGTTAAAATTTGTGATAGACTTGTTATCGTTTCGGGGATTTAACACCCTAGAGGTTGGTTGGGATTCAACCTCCACAGAGCAGGGGCGTACTATTTAACAGAGACTCACACGATCATACACATTCATAAAAACGAAATCGAGTAGAATGAGAGGTTTACCCGTTGGTCCTACGTTTGAAGTAGATCCACGTGGAGTTCAAACTCCCTGCAACCGTCCTTCCTCTTTCACCTAAAATACAAGAAGAAACCAGCACAAAGGACAAGTTGTACAATATATTCCTACTCTATATGTTAGTGAGATTCATATAAAACATTAAATAAATCATCATGAATGCTTGTATAACAAATATTCTTCATACATTAAAGCATACACTAACACGTTTACTTCGGGAACAGCATGATACTTCTGTATTATAAAAATAGTACGTATAAAAGTAAGTGGAGAGATCACCTGATCCTTCCAAGGCCTTCGCAGACCGTCGTCCGGATCCGTCCAGCCCTTGCCTCGCTAAGACTCCTTCCAAATGAGTGCATACGAGATAACATATAAAGGGATGTGTATCTCAAGGAAACAAGGGTTTCCTGAAATGAACCGGGAAAGTGCAGGAGGCACGGGGAATCAGACTTGGATAGGGAACCAACAGAGTATAATAATAATAATTCTCTCCCTCCCTTAGGCCATACATATGAGGTCTTTTTATAGTCCTTCCAAGTAGTTTCAGCAGTTGGAAACAGTTGGCCAGGGGCTGGGGTAGTTGAACTACCTGAGTAACCATCAACCCAGCGCGAAATTAGGGATTTTTATATATTTTTTAATCATTAAAATGGCATACGCGGAAAAGTCTAGCTGTACTCGCGTATACACGCGGAAAAACACGGGCATAGTCGCGTATGGAGGATTTTCCACTGTTTTTAAGTGAATTTGTCCAAGTCTGTAGGAATGGGTGCCCATAAAGCCATGAAGCAATCATGAATCATGTCAAGGTGAGAAATGATGCTATAACAGTTTACCTAACACCTCAGAAGAAGAAGCACGTCTCCTTAACCTCATCCATCTTGATGAAACGCGTTGTGAAGCCCAATTTGCCAACGAAGCGCATAAGAGACGTATAAAGGCGCAATACGTCAAAAATTTCTAGCCTTGCATCTACTCAGAGGATGACTTGGTCCTTATTTACGATCAAGAAGCTGATGTAATAGGTACAGGGAAATTCAAACCATTATGGCATGGCCCCTATATTGTCAAAAGAGTTATTGCTAAAGCTGTCTACAAGTTAGTTGATTACGATGGGATTCCATTGGCACAGCCTAGAAATGGGTTGTATTTGAAATGTTACTATGCTTAATCATGAGCATAGTAATTTTTTGTATTATATTGTTTATATGCTGTTGATTTTCATTCACTATCTTAATTTGTTTTTAGAGTTTTCTTGACGTTAGTAATCCGCTTTACATTTTATGGTAGATGTTTGAATCTTTGGAACGATTTTTTGGATATGCTGATGGTGCTAGTCGTAGTATGTAGAATCTATCCTCTGCAGCGTGTGCCATTTTCGCTTCGAACGATGAGTTAGTGAGTTTTCAAGGGATTTGTATTGGTAGATTGATGAACAATATCGCTGAGTATACTGTGTTGATAGAACTTCTCTCTGATGCCATTTCATTTGATATTAACCACATAATCATAAGGTTAAACTCACAACTTGTGGTATTAAAACTTACTAGTGTTTATACTTTTAGAAATCCAACACTTCTTAGACTGTTCCTAAGATTTTGGCTTTTGGAAAATCATTTTGATTTTTTTCAATATCAACACATTTCTAGAAATTTGAACACTTTAACTGATTCATTAGATAATCAAGTTTAAGATAGACATTTGCGACATAGATAAAGAAAACATTCACATCATTGAACAAGATTGCACATTAAACATAGGAGAAACTCTGAAATCATATAAGTAGATATTTATAGGTTTTTACAAAATTTGTGCCGAAGACACATTGGTCATCTGACCTCAAAATGTATGCAGAATTTCATAAGTAAACTAGTGGTGCTCGTGGTAACATGCTATAGATCTAGAAATCCTACAAAGAAACCGCATCCAATGGTTAGGAACCCCAACAGTGTGTCGTTGCAGTCGCATGGGAAGCTCTTCGATCTGGAAATCTAGAATCCTGAAGGTCAACCCATCTATGTGCTGCTGAAGCTCAACCAGAGTCTTAGCTATATCAAGGTCCTAAAGGACTGCTCTCCCAACAGCCCTCTCTGCTGGCACATCTGCTTTGCGCTCTGGTTCATCTACTAGTTGAACGGGACCGATATCTGCATTACATCAAACATTTAGTTTAGTCTTGGAAAGAAATAAAAACACAAAATAAAAATTATAAAAAATAAAAAAACATGGTCAAATCATTCTTACCTATTGCACCCCCCTAAGCGCCTTCCGGTAATACTAGATCTGGATCTCCTCAGAAGTCGATGCCTGTGTATGCATACTCATCTATGGTGATGTTTTGTCGCAGGAACCAGGCGAAGAATGCAGTAGAGAACACAATGGTTGATTGGCTTGCATGCCTACTCATGAGTTCTACCCATCTCTGCATTCGAGGATCTCTAGGATTAGATATATCTAGTGTTACATGTTGTGGCTGCATCAGTGGAATCCATTCCAAAGTGAAAGAGATAAGGATTTAACAATAACTGAAATTTTTCTTCCTTCCTCCCTTTTCTTTATTTAGTTGTTCCTTTATCTGAGATAGAATATCTTTAGACCAGTTGAAGACTGTTGGCTCTAAGCACTATAGCGCATACTACATATACGATATGTTCGCTACATGTAGTGTAGCAATGCCAGCAAGTTTAGTGATCATAAAAAGGATGGTTCTCAAAGGCAAATCCATGACATCTCAGATGTTTATTTTTCCATCTTTGCTAGGTTCTGCCCCTGGATAGAAATACTGCATAACATAATCCTTCACTGTCTCTCCTCCAACAATAGACCCTATGAGAGAAATGGGCAAACCTCTGCTTGAAAAACCTGTGATAAAATACACATCCTCAACTGCTATGGACAACACTTAATTCTTTAAGTGAAATGCCTCTATCGCCGAATCCCATGCTCAAACTAAAAACTCTAAGAGTTCTATTTGTTGCCTCATTCCCGACAATTTGAAGTACTTAAGTATTCCATAATCTCTTAAGGCTCTTACAGTACCCAGATCATTCAAGGCAATCATATCTTGTTCTTCATGTTCTCTTTCCCTCCATGTAATCATCAATTTAATCTAATGGAAACCTGAAATACAACTATAAGATCCATTAGATTCCATTCATTGCTAAAAAATATGAAAATTTTGGTCACAACAGGAAAACCAAAAACTTAAACTTTGCCCAATGCACTCCCTGGGTTGAGATAGTGCATTGCACATGCAAGTACCCTTCCTTGTACTTGCTATGCAATGTAGGTTTTGACATTCTGGGGTGCATTGCCCTCATTTTTGGCAGAATTTACCCTAGGGGTCTTAAAACCCTAAAAATCTGTAAGAAATCGAAATGAAATGAATACTAAAAAGAAGAGGAGGTTCATGCTACTAACCTGGATCAAACGGCGACAAAATCCGTCCACAGAACGACCGCAATCAACGACTGAAGTTCGGGGGCAAAATCAGGTTCAGAGCTCCAAAATGCAAATGGTAACTACGGAATGGTAAAAATGAATAGTGAAACTACTTTATATAGTCATTTAATTGTTTGCAAGTTAAATTTATGGCTATGACTATAGTTTTATTATGTTTTATCATGAAACAGGTATTTTTAATCCATTTGATGTTGTTCTGAACATGAAATACAACTAATGAACAGATTAGTCATGCATATTTATTTCAAAGAATGACTTGACCACAAAGCATACTTTTTCTCCTTATTTTTTGAGCTTTGTTAAAAACAAAAAAGGATTTGAAGCACACTTTTATCTCTTTTTCAAGCTTTGATAACAAAGAAAAAGGAACCCCTAGAGTCTTCTTTAAGCTCTTATCAGACTCCGATAATGTGAAAAGATTGTCAAGAACTTGCATTTCCAAGCTCATTAAAGTAAATGAATTGATATCTACTAAGTATAAGTTTAGCCCTTTTCTGGATTGAGATGGATTACTTACAGAAAAGGAATATGTTGGTTAAACATGACCAAAGAGGTTCTTTCAAATATTATTTTACACTTTTTCGGATATGAGAGAAAAATTTACAAAAAAGTACTTTTGGAGTTCTCTTTTGTCCTCTTTTTCAAACTCTCTAAAATATGAAAAAGGACCGGGCTATCACTATTGTTAAGCTCGTTAAAACATAAAATAGTGACGGGCTTGTCGATCATGGCAAGAATCGAGTTTCATTCATCGCTAGACTCGTTAAATTATTAAATAGCGATACTTTATTCACCGGAAGGGTTGAATTATAGATCAAGCAAATGTTATCCTCCTTAAGCTTGTTAAAAAATAAAGAGGTACTGGTTGACAAATGACTAGGGAAAATTTGGGAAAAGTAAGCAAAGTTTGTTTTTGGTAGCAATTCACTCTTGAACATGTCACTTCTTTCACTCCATGTCCGTGACTGTTTCGGTTGGGTAATCATATTGATGGTTCATTCACACCTATGGTTCATCATACCTTCACTTCGGATTTAGGTCAATGCTGCCATCACAGTGTCACCGATATGTTCAAGAGAAGTCATCCAGTGATTAAAAACTCATATGTCTGCAATACTCGTAAACCTTCATTTTAATGACCCTCATCCCTGAAAATTGCTATATCAAGTCATAATCTTGTCTCCAAAATCAGTAACTCTAGTTTTGCAATAAGGTGACTTCCTGTCAATGAAAAATCAATATCCAGGAAGTTCACTTAGAAACATCAGATTCCAGTACCATGAGGCCTGTTAAAACATCGACAAGATCCTCGCTTTCGGACCTTTGACCAAAATATTTTGTTTTGTGTTCGACATCAAATCATCTATTCACGCCTTACGAAATGTACTACAGTACCTTGAGGGCCATTTACATTAATGGTGGTTCTCTCGTGTTTGTTAACATCACACATAATTGGCTGGTGATCAAACGATGTCTTTCCATGTTCGACTACAAATCATATATTCGCATGGCTGGACTTGTACTTGAATGATCGAGTGAATGAGATAAGAAGACCCCGGATCTTGTTTCAACCATACAGGCTGTGATTTTAGGATTTTTGTACACATCATCTGTACGGTGACCTTACATACAGATTTTCATCCAAACATGGGCCTATATATGTAGGCAGGTCTGCATCTAGGGAACATTCCAATGTAGAAGACTTTCTGAATTATGTACATATTATTAGATTATTTTATGTGCTGAACATGGGAATTCCTACCCTCAGCAATAATGACCAAAAGAGGATATATCATAATGTAATGTATTGTAATATTGATGCAAGTGACCACTCCGCTTCATTTCCAAACTCATCACAGTGTAAAGCATCTCAATCAAATGTTCTTATTATTTGGATCTCATGCTTTAGGGGGCAATTGTTATAGGTCAATTTGGGCACCATTCCCAATGAACTGGTTAACTGGACATCATCTCCAAGACCAATGATTAAGGGTCCATCATTCCCTATCATTTCAATTGTTATATGCCATAAGATAAGAAACAAGACAAATCAAACAAGACTTTCATCAAGCAAAGGTTTCTATGGTTTGAAGCTTATTATATAGCATATGAGAGCTCACCAAAGCAGGCTCTAAGGGGCCTAAGTACATGGCATATGAAGGTAGCCCCATGCAAGGCTACTCTACAAAGTACTTCCCGACATTCGCAGGTGCGTTGGTCACATTGGGAGCGAAATTCTCATTGTTCCGGAATCCCCACTTGACCATTGCCTTCTAGAAGAGTTCACATGTGTCAAGATTTGGATCCAAGTGTCCATTTGACATATACATGACTGGAAACATGTCCTGCCTATTTTTTTAAAGTCATTGATTGAAAAACAACCTATAATTCATCTATAAATTGAGCACAGATATGAGTGCTTGAGGAGGAAGAATTTGAGTAGCGAAATGCTGGAGAATTTTCAATTGAGAGCTAGATTTGTGAAGTTGCTGCTAGAGAGATTTATACTCTGATGAGGCTTGGGAATGTTGCTGGAAGGTCACTTCAAATTAGTCATTAGGTTGTAACCTTTCCTTCTATCATCAATAAAGAGTACTACTTATTTTTCCCTATATGCATCTGTATTGACTTTGATTTTCCATATTGCAAGATCTTGGTTGATGAATATGGTTTATGCTTTATTGAATTAGCTAAATAGCTTGAATAGATATCTAAATTATTGCATCTTCTGCTGTTTCAGTGTTCTTTCTTGTAGGAAGCATTCAGCTCATAAATTGCTTGAATTTGAAGTTGCAATAGAAGCGATAGAAGGAGCCATTTGGAAGCGACTGAACAAGTAAGCCTCCAATCATCTTTGTGTATCTATTCTAAGTTAGGAGAAATAGTTGTATAGTCTTTCACCTGTTGTTTTAGACTAGCACTTGTCTAGGGAATCATGATTTATCAGTAATTCACAATTATGGCCCAACATACATTGAGCAATTTACTTCACCAAGCTGCATCTTCATTCTGGATATTATCAAATTAGAATGAAGACTGAAGACATTCATAAAACAATATTAAGAACTCATGAGGGTCATTATGAATTTTTGGTCAAGCCTTTTGGCCTTACTAATGCACCTTCCACATTTAAAGGTTTGATGAATTCCATTTTCAAACCCTTCCTTAGAAAATTTATGTTAGTATTTTTTGATGATATACTAATCTACATCAAGTCTTGGAAGGATCATGTTCAACATGTTGACATGATGTTCAAACTATTGGAGGAGAAAAAATTATATCCAAAAACCTCCAAATGTTTCTTTGGAGTACATGAGGTGGAATATTTGGGTCATATTACATCTCATGAGGGTGTTAAGGTATACCCTAAAAAAATTAAATCCTTTTAAGGAATGGAAAATACCTACAACCATAAAGAATATTCAAGGATTTCCGGGGTTTACAGGGTATTATCGCAAGTTTGTTAAGAATTATGTGAGAATATCGGCACCATTAACATCATTACTGAAGAAAGATGAATTTTATTGGACCAAAAGAAACTAAGGCCTT
The DNA here is from genome assembly GCA_034641835.2 of Pinus albicaulis. Taxonomy (NCBI): domain Eukaryota; kingdom Viridiplantae; phylum Streptophyta; class Pinopsida; order Pinales; family Pinaceae; genus Pinus; species Pinus albicaulis. Next base: position 782,628,170 of record CM076569.1, on the reverse strand, counting down.
TGAACATCTTAAAAAGGAAATGTGCCAATCACCTATCATAGCTATGCCTGACTTCACAAAAACCTTTATTGTGGAATGTGATTCCTCACGAAAGAGAATGGGTGCAGTTTTAATGCAAGTAGGAAGACTCATTGCTTTTGAAAGTTGTCCAATCAAAGCAAAGTATTTACTGAAACCTATTTATGAGAAGGAAATGTTGGCAATACTACATGCAATAAATAAATGGCGGCCTTACCCAATGGGAAGAAAATTCAAGGTAAAAACAGATCATGATAGTCTTAAATATTTTTTGGAACAAAGACTATCTTCAGAAGAGCAGAAAAAATGGATCACAAAGATGTTGGGTTACGATTTTAAAATCATCTACATTAAAGGGAAGAAAATTTTTGTTGCAGATGCACTCTCAAGAAAGGATGAGGTTGTGGAAGGATTTCTTTGTGCCATTTCTATTATCCAGCCTGAGTGGATAATTGAATGAAGGGATGAATGGAAGAATGATGAAGAGGTGTGGAATATCATTCAAAAGTTGCAGTTTGGTTCTAGTGCATATGAAACATTTAGCTAGAAAAATTATTCATTATGGTACAAAGATCGCTTATATAGTTGTAATAATTTGCAAGTCAAACAAAATATTATTTTGGAATTGCACACCTCTCCCTTAGGAGGGTGCTCAATATTTTTAAAAACTTACTGCAGGGTCAAGAAGGAATTTTTTGGGATGTCCTTAAATCTGATATTCAAAAGTTTGTTGCAGAATGTTTGGTTTGCCAACAAAATATATTTCAGACAATTAAGATCTTAGGTGCGTTACAAACTTTATCCATTCCAATTCAACGTTGGGAGGAGGTTTCAATGGATTTTATCATAGGCTTACCCAAGTCCAAAGGGAATACTGTCATCATGGTGGTAGTTGATATTCTTACCAATTATTCAAATTTTTTTGCATTACCTCATCCATTTAAATCCAGTATGGTTGCGATTGCATTTATGGAAAAAATTCAAAAGCTATATGAAAACCCAAATATTATTGTAAGTGACAAAGATCCCATTTTTATTTTGGATGGAATTATTTTCTTGTTTGGGTACTCAATTAGCTCACAGATCATCATATCATCCTCAATCTGATGGGAAATCTGAGATAGTGAAAAAATGTTTGGAAGGATATCTTCGTTTCTTTGTATCTGGTAAATAGACACAATGGGTCAAGTGGTTACCTCTAGTTGAATGGTGGTATAACACTTCCTTCCATACTGGAGAAAAAATGACAACATTTATGGTATTTTATGGATATCATCCACCCTCCATCACATCATATTTAATAGAAAATTCTAAGGTTCAAGCAATGGAGGATGAAATCGAGCATCAACAACAAGTTCTCCAACTCTTAAAGGATAACCTCACCTTGGTGCAGAATCGAATGAAACAACATGTAGATCAACATCACAACGAAATAAGTTTTGATGTAGGCATCTGGATATTTTTATGGCTATAATAAAACAAACAAATTTCCCTCAAGCAAGCTAAGAAGGATAATCGATTATCACCAAAGTATTATGGTCCTTACAAAGTGTTGCAAAATATTGGTACTATGGCATACAAATTGGAGCTTCCTACTTATTCCCTTGTGCATGAATTTTTCCATGTTTCATGCTTAAAGAGGGTTGCAGGTGACAATCTCCCAGTTCAAACAATATTTTTAGAACTTGACAAAGAAGTAAAAATCATATTGGAACCTAAAGAAGTCACATAAATAAGAACTCGAAAGCTACAAAATTGATCAATTCCATATTATCTCAATATTGAGTGGAAAAACTTACCCGCTGAAGATTCGACATGGGAGTATGAAAATTTTATACAGAAGCATCCATAACTACTCGAACATTGAGGAAAACACTTTTTTTAAGGAGAGGGCCATGATAGGTCCCTATATACTAGTGTATCCCTTTATTTTTATTGTTAATGTAGCCCCCTTATTGTTATTATTGTGACCATGTATTCCTCATATTATTATTATTGTGCCTCATAGATGCACACTATTTTTATTGTTGTGCCCTTACATTGTTATTGTTATTTTGACTAGGACTATATTGTGACCCCTTTGACTCCTTTCTATAGAAATGAGGTTTTGTCATTTGTATCGTCCAATATTGTTGATTTATTTAATGTGAAGGAAGTTTCCCCCTCGAAGAGTCTTATTTCTAAGTCATTGACATATATTTTCTTCTATTTTGTGAGCTATTTTCATAACACGGTTCTATTGTTGTGGGAAGGGTAATCCAAGAAGACAAGTTTAGTCAACGTAGTCATCAGTCATGAGTCAGGGTTGTTTGAGTCATGGGAATTGCAGTAATGAGAGCTGTGAAAAGAAGTTTATTGGTACGAAAATGATACATAAGGGGGATCCATACAAGAGGCCAAAGAAACCCTAATACTGAAGAAGGTCACAGATTTTTGGGGGTAGTTGACCCCATTTGGACACAGAAGAAGCAGAATATATCACAGTGACAACTTGTTGTACTCAAGTTCTCTAGATGAAGCAAACTTTCCAAGATCTTCAAGTCAAGTTTGATGAGCCTATTCCCATATTTTGCGATAACACCGGTGCCATCATTATCTCTAAGAATCCAGTGATTCATTCCAAAATAAAGCACATTCTAATCAAATATCATTTCGTTAGAGAGCAAGTCGCTGAAAAGAATATCAAGCTTGAATACGTTGGCACAAAGGAACAAATTTCTGACACAATTACCAAACCATTACCTCGTGAAGCATTTGATTATCTTCACCTAAAGCTTGGGATTCTCCCAAGCTCTCATTAGAATATTCTCTTATCTAACTAAGTAAAGAAAAAGGGAGTTGATGTGTGTACAGATCCGCATGATGACATTTTTTAGGGTGAATTACCCTTTGTCATTGATGGAAAATGGGGATATAATGTTGTAGGAAGAGGTGTCATGATCATAGGGGGAGTAATTTTGTTTCATTCAATTCCAAAGGGGGAGATTGTTGATCAGTTGTTGTCATTGATGTCAACCCAAGCAACATGAAAGGCTACCCCGATATTGCATGGGAATTTCGACTTGACAACTTACTCTATTCCGAGTCAAGGATATCTTGTATGATTTCTAATTGTCGATATGTTTCCATTGATATATGGCACGCTACGTAATTATTCATGGTTTGAGAGATATTTTTGTTTCCAGTTAGTAACCCCAGCTAGTGGGTTAAAACCCCATGTGGTTGTGGCATGACACTAATCATTGTTTGTGGTCATTGAATAGCCAATAATTAATAATTTTTTAAGCTCCTAAAATCCCTCCAACATTCACTTGTTGAAGACCCTCTCAACGTAAGCATTTATATAAATTGTGACCCTCATATCCTCCTAATGTAAGGATTTTTCTACTTAAAACATGTCATTGTGGAATTTTCGCTATAATTTTTTTTCTGCAAAGCTTCAAATGCTGAAAAAAAACCCATTTGAGCCCCAATCCTCATGAAGTACATGTCCAAATTTCATATATTGGTTTGCTATATTTTTGGAGATATGATCCGAGGAAGTTAGGGTGTTTGCAGGCTCCTGAATTTCCTATCAAATAGGTGACATTGGGAAAATTGTCATAACTTTCTCTTTGAGCATTGGATTCGAATTTTGTAAAAAGTGACAGAAAGAGGACGGGCTGTAGTTTGTTGGATATCATTTTTAGGAAAAAAGGTTTAAATGGTGACATGTGGCACTTCGTACAAGTGTGCTCTACTGAACCAATCTATAATCAGGTCATTGTAGGAGATTGGGCATAAATATTTCTTGAAGAATCAAATATTGATCAGACCCATGGGTTGGAAAGAGGACTCAAAGGGCTGCCGCATGACACAATTTTAGACCTTGGAGATATGCAATTACATAGATACAACATATTCAATATCGAGCTTCTAGAAGGCAAGAAAAAATATGCATTCAAGGATCACTGCAATAAGGACAACACATCAATAGTCAAGGGTAAGTTTGCTACAAGAAGGTATGTATGATTAGTGTTTGAATTTTAATTTGAATATCATATTTGACATGTGTTTTTTCAGGACAGTGTAATTATTTTGTATGTATGTTTGATTGGGTTTTGTTCATAAATGTTGAACGTATTTACATTTGAATTTTGAATATTTTTTTGACATATGGTTTGCAGGATAGTGTAAGTATTTCATTTGTATATTGGTTTGGGTATTGTTCATTAATGCATGTGCAGGAAGGAGGTCACAATAGGACAACTTAGACACATAATAGAAGGACAATGCAACGCCAAAGTACCATTACTTGAAGCAAGCACAACAATACCTCAACAACTACTAGTGTTCAAAGAAGTAGTGTCAAGTCAAGTATCAGGTCGTGTCAAAAGTCAGTATTGTAAAAATCATCATTGTGAAATTATAAACGAGTCATTATTGTAAAATAGTCGATTCGTCTAGAGTTGGAGAGGCATTATTGGGAGGTATAAGTGTCATTGTTGGATAATGTTATGGTTAGGTTGAAGGTCATTGTGTGATTGGGTGATTGGTCTAGTTCAAGAAAATCATTGTGAATCATATTATATCATGGATAATTCTCCTTGGTACGGGATTCCACACTCTTGTTTTATTTTTGATCATTATAGGGTGGAAGTGAGGTGCTAGGTTGGTGCATGAAGTCACCTACAGGTTGGAGCCTGTGAACACTTCAGGGTGGTAGGTTGGTCTAGGATGTTGGGGCATCCATTCAGTTGACTACTGAAGAAACCAGGGCATTGGGGCATATTTCTAGTGGGAGCTGGAGAAGAATGCTTTTCTATAATTCTAGGAAGTTGTACCTTTAATTTCAGTTGTGGATGAAGATTAAAGAATTTATTAGAAAATTGTTTGGTGGTATTTGACCTGGAGGGGGTTTTCCACCTAAAATTTATGTGCCTATTGTATTCTATTGATTACTATTTTACTAGATAAGCATCAAGAATAATTGAAGATTAAATAATTATTTGAAAATATTTAAAAGTGCTAATTGATAAGAAATACTGATGCATCCCGCCTCTCAGTATTTCCAAAAACCACCAATATCCACCTGGATCAGGTATTGACCTAGATTTCACTAACATGTGTCCATGGTATTGGTATAACCATGGTATTTTAAAAGAGTATTGTTTGGATATTATTAATTATATTTTGACATATATTCTTGTGAATTTTTTTAAGTGTTTGTAAGGATTGATTTGGTGAGTTGATTGATTGATGGCGTGAGTGTATGGGTGGAGTGAGTGCATGATACATTACTTTAAATAGATAGTTATACATGTGTAGATGATTTTAGAGTGTGGATAGCAGATTTTATTATTCAAATTAGTGATGTTGTTGGGTTGCTCATGGTGGGAAAGTTTTTAGAACCCGGTCTCAAACATTATTAAACGTGGTTCACATGGAGGAGTTGGAAGCATAGAGACTCCATTCTTGTGAAGACTAGAAGATAGTCATTAGAGGAGTATAATCTCAATCCAATGGTGGTTGGATAGTATAATGCATGCTGGGTGAGGCTCATTGGTGTTGGAGGCTTCTACTAGATGTTCATCTGCAGATTTGTATGAGTAGGTACTTCTCAATTGATGAATTTCGACACACTATTGTAGGAGTCGATTCTTCCAACTAGTGGGTGATATATGGTCTATGTAAAACTTTATTCAACATAATAGAGATTTGAGAAACAACAACAACGGGTGGTTTTTTTTCCTTGGAGAGGGTTTTCCACGAGAACACTTTTGTATTTTGTTTTTGGTGCATGTTTTGATGATTTTCATGGCGTATTTATATCGGTTTATTATTTTATGGTTTGATTTTTTAGCTAATGGGTTATTGATTCCTATTTGTTTTGATAAAAATATTTGAAAAGTTAATAAACCTCATACTAATAATTCACCCCCCCTGAGTAGTAAGTTCAATTCCAACAAGGGTTCAATAGAAAAGAACATTTATGACTTCCAAAAATTGAATATCAGGGTAACTAATATTTGAGAGGAGCATAGGATTGATGTCTTCATACAGACATTTAAGGATAACATCCAACATGAAGTTTTCCTTTGGGAACCTAATTAATTGGAGACAACATTCAGGGTGGCATGAGAAGTTGAAAGAAAAATCATGGCAACAAGGAATACTGCCACTCACAACTATAAAGATTGAATTTGTACTTCTCCTAGCCCCCCACAACCTACAAGGTTGACACCACAATAACTAGAGGGAAAAAGAGAAAAAGAGATTTGTTAAAGTTGTGATAGAAAATACGTTAATGTTCATAAGTGCTGAGAAGAAATTATTCTACATAGATTGTGAAGAGGAGGAAGAAGAGGATAAGAGACAAGAAACATCAAAAGAAGAGGATATGCAACAAGAACTAACCCTAGAGAAAGAAGAAATGAATTAGACTATGTACTGTAATGCATTGACAATAATTAGCACTCCTCAAACTCTCAATATAGAAGCATATCTCAAGAAGAAAAAGGTAATAATTTTTATTGATTTGGTTAGTACCCAAAATTTTGTTCATTGGAAGATAGCCAAGGAATTGAATGGCTTTCTATATCTAGCACCAGAGTGTCAAGTGATAGTTTCAAATGGAGGAACTATAAATTACTCTAGAAAGTGCCATAATATCAAGCTAACCATGGGGGAATATGTATTGAATAGTACAATGTTTTCCATTCCAATGGGTGGTTATGATGTTGTGTTGGGAGTCCCATGTTTACAATATTTGGGAACAATAGCTTTTAAATTTAAAGAACATTTCTTAAATTTGTTCTGAGAAGGAAAGGAAATTGAATTAAGGGGTAACATAGGGAAAATAAGGAAGATAATAAGCTCTAATGGCATGACAAGGCATTTGAAGAAATAAAAATGGTGTGTAATTGCATAATTATGCTAACTAGATGTTCAAACATCGAAATCATCGATTTCTCCATATCTCCAAAAATTATTGGCTAAACATTCTAAGGTATTTGGGGCTGCTAAATTCCTCTCATATATTTGTGATTATGATCATTCTATTCACTTGATTCTAGGAAGTGTTCCTCCCAACATCATGAAGTGTTTCCAAAAATAGTGAAATTGAATTTATGGTTGCAAAAATGCTAGAGGATAGTATAAGTCAACCTAGGAAAATTTATTTATTTGCTCCAGTAGTATTTGTGCACAAGACATATGGATCTTGGAATAAGTGTATAGATTATATAGAGCTCAACAAGCTCACTGTTAAAAATAAATTTCAAATTCATGTCATTAATGAATTTTTGGATGAATTACATGGAGAAATTTACTTCGCCAAGGTGGATCTTCGTTGAGGATATCATCAAATTAGAATGAAGACTGAAGAAATTATGAAAATAATACTTAGAACTCATGAATTTAATTATGAAACTTTATTCATTCCTTTTGGCCTTTCTAATAGACCTTCCACTTTTCAAGGTTTGATGAATTCCATTTTCAAGCCCTTCTATAGAAAATTTGTCTCAGTATTTTTTCATAATATACTAATATTTAAAAAGTCTCGAAAGGATCAAGTTCAATATGTTGACAAGGTGCTTAAAGTATTGGAGGAGAAACAATTATATGAAAAAACCTCCAAATGTTTCTTTTTAATACATGAGGTGGAATATTTGGGTCATATTGTATCTCATGAGGATGTTAAGGTAGACCCAAAAAAAATTAAATGCATTAAGGAATGGGAATTCCCGACAACCCTAAAGCATATTCAATGACTTCTCAGGTTGATAGGGTATTATTGTAAGTTTGATAAGAATTATGGGAGAATAGTGGTGCATCTAACAACATTACTAAAGAAACATGCAATTTCTTGGACTCAAGAAGAAACTAAGGCCTTTGAACATCTTAAAAAGGAAATGTGCCAAGAACTGGTCTTAGCTACACCAAACTTCACAAAAAACTTTATCATGTAATGTGATGCCTCTGGAAATGGAATTTGTGTTGTTTTAATGCAAGAAGGAAGACCTGTTTCTTTTGAAATTGATCCAATCAAGGGAAAGTATTTACATGAACCTATTTATGAGTAGGAATAGTTGATACTAGATTTATGGAAAGAATATGAAAGCTGCATGGAAACCCAAATATTATTGTAAGTGACATAGATCCCATTTTAACTAGAAGTTTTTGGATGAAATTATTTTCTTGTCTTGGTACTCATTTAAATCATAGCTCATCTTATCATCCTCATTTTGATGGGGAAATAACTATAGTGAAAAAATGTTTGGAAGGATATCTTCGTTGCTTTTTATATGATAAACAAACATAATGGGTCAAGAGGTTACCTCCCCCTAAATGGGGGTATAACACTTCCTTCCATATTGCAGCAAAAATGACCTCATTTATGGAACTTTATGGATATCATCCATTGCCCATCACATCCTCATTAAGATAAAATTCTAAGGTTCAAGAAAATTAAGATCACATCAAGCATCAACAACAAGTTCTCCAACTCTTAGAGGATAACCCCACTCTAGAGCATGATCGAATGAAACAACATGAATACTAGAATCATAATGAAAAAAGCATTGAAGTAGGAAACTGGGTATTTTTATGGTTGAAACCATAAAACAAATATTTCTCAAGAAAGGTAAGAAGGATAATAAATTATCACCCAAGTACTAAGGTCCTTACAAGGTGTTTCCCAATATTGGTACTATGGTGTGCAAAGTGGAGTTTTGTGCACCGATTTTTCCATGTTTCATGCTTAAAGAAGCTTATTGGTGGCAAGATCTCAGTTCAAACAATATTTCCATAACTTGGTGAAGGGAAAATCATATTCGAGCCTGAAGAATTCATAGAAACAAGAACTTGAAAAATACAATATCAATCAATTTCAGAGTATCTCATTAAGTAGAACTTACCCGTTGAAGGTTCCACATGGGAGAATGATAATTTTATACATAAGCATATAGATATACTCAAGCATTGAGAACAACCCTTTTTTTGAAGGACGGGGGCATGTTAGGTCCTTATAATACTAGCGTAACCTCCTTATTTTTATTGTTACTATAGCCTCATTATTTATATTGTTGTGCCCATGTATCCCAAATAATTTTATTGTTGTGCCCCATAAAAGCCCATTATTGTTATTGTCGTGCCCTTACATTATTATAGTTATGTAGGCTTTGATTATATTATGACCCCTTAGACTCCTATATATTCCAAGGAGGTATTTCCATTTGAATTATGCAAGAATTGTTCATTTATGTGATGTAAAGGAGGTTACCCCCTCGAAGAGGCTAATTTTAAAGTCGTTTATCTATTTTTTATTCGATCTTGTGATCTGTTTGCATAATACAAAGTTTTCTAACCATGTAGCAGAAATAGATCTAACGAATGTTGAGCAAACTCTATTGAAGGAGAATAGAAATAAGGATAACAAATCTCTTGGTGTTATTCAACAAGGCTTGAAATACATCATATTTCCAAAGGTGTTAAGTGAAAAGTATTCAAAGAATGCTTGGAACACTCTTGAATCATGTTATTAGGGTTTATCCAAAGCGAAGATTGTAAAGTTACAAAACTTGAGGAGATAGTTTGAAAATATGAAAGGAAAAGATAATGAAACTATGGATAGTTTTATGACTTAGGTCATGAGAATTGTTAATAAATTGAGACAATATGTTGATGAAATCTTAGATAAGAGAGTGATTTAGAAATTAATCCAAATTTTGCAAAATAAATTTGAAGTATTGGTTGTATACATAAAAGTGTTTAAAGACACAAGTTTCAAACGAAAACTGATGAGTTGACTAGTTATATGGTTGCACATGAATCCATGATGAGAAGATATGATGATAATATATTGGAGAATGCCTTAAAATATCAGTTGCAACTTACAAAGTGAAGAGGCAAAGGAAGGTCAAATAGCTAAGGAAGAGGAGGCATAATAACTGATCAAATAAACAACAAAAACAATTTTGAATTCCAGGAGAAATGTCAAAAATACCCTTTTAATTCAAGGGGAAGTAACAACAAAACCTGGTGGAAAGGAAATAGAAGGTATGATATGTCTAAGGTACAATGTCATTATTGCAAAAAGTATTGTCATTTTGCTAAGTAGTGTTGGAATAAGCAAGAAGATGTTAGAAAACACTTTTCACACATTATAGAGGATCCTGAAGATAATCATAAACCTATGATTTTTAACTATAATGCAACTCAAGAAAGTCTAAATGATGTTTGGTTTTACTATAGCTTGTACAATAATCACATGACTAGAAGAATGGAATTCTTTGCTAGTTTAGACTCTAGTATTTAACTGATTAATGCTGGGAATTGATAATAATGCATGTGCTAATGGTAAAGGAGTGAATTTTATATATAATAGAAATGGTGAAAGAAAAGTGATCGGTGATGTGTACTATGTACATAGTTAAAAAGGAAATTTATTGAGTGTTAGACAACTAATTGAGAAAAGATACAAAGTATTCTTCAAGAACAAAGTATGAAAAAATATTTATAGGTTTCCAAGTAAGAAGTTAATGGAAAGGGTGGAGATGAAAAAGAATACATTTTTACCACATATAATGAGAAATAAATTAATTGACTCTTTGACTTCTTATAAAAATAAGGTTTTGGATGAATATCGGTTATGCCATTTAAGATGTGGTCATTCATATTTTGGTGGTCTAGATTTGTTATAAAAGAATAAAATGGTGAAATGGTTACATGATATTCAACAACGAGTAAGCTCATGTGAGAGTTGTATACTTGCAAAGAATCATAGAGTAATTTTCATATGGAGTTTTGTATAGGGTGAAAGATTGTGCAAACATATTTGTGTGGACCAATGCAACCAACTTCATTGGCTAGTAATGTTTATTTTTTAACTTATATTAATGATTACAATGGAGAAAATTTGGTTTATCTTCTAAAGAAAAAGTCTAAATATTTTGGTGTATTCAAATGGTTTAAAGTCATGGTTGAAAAGGGAAGTGAAAATTATATTAAAGTTTTAAGACAATATAGAGGTATATGCTAAATTATTTCATGGAGTTTTTATAGTATCATCGAATGAAGAGACAATTTACTACACGTTATACTCCACAACACAATGACATGTCTAAAAGTAAAAATCGAACCATTATGAATATGGATAGGAAAATAGTGTACCTAGTAAATGTACCTAAAAGATGTTAGGAAGAAGCAATTATTTTTTCAATTTGTATTTTCAATTGGAGTATGATTAATAGTCCGATGGTCTGATTATCGAAGAAGCTTAGATTGGTAACAATTGACGTATATCTCATTTGAGAATATTTACGTGTGTGCTTTATGCACATGTACATAAAGAGATAAGAAGGAAGTTGGATGAAAAAAGTGAGAAGTGTATATTTATTGGTTACAAATAATATTCTAAGGCATATAGACTCTATAATTCCATCACCCAAAAGGATATTATCAACAAGGATGCCAAGTTAAAGAAAGAATAGGCTTGGGATGGAAGCATAAATAAATCCATTGTAGAGGGAGTTGTATTCTCTAATGGAGATGATGATGGAGATGAGTAGGATGTATAGGATGGATAGTTGATTCCATATGCACATACACCTGCTAAAAGTGCTTTAGCAAGGAAATATCAGGAGTTAGCTCATTAGAGTTTAGAAAAACGAGAACAAAATAATGTGGAGAACCATATGGTGGAAAAAAAAGAATAGGTTTAAGAGAATTATAGGAGAAGAATGATGAAATAGATCAAGAATTCATTAAAGAAGAAGTTTCAGTAAAGGCTATGGGTGAATATATTGATACCATAGAAAAAAACAATAATGGCTTACCTGAAGGAAAAAACAATGTAGGTGTTAAATGGACTTAGAACACCAGGCTAAATGCTATAGGTGAAGTTAACAAACATAACGTAAGACTCAGGGGTAACAACAACCTGACATTGATTATAATGAAATATTTTCACCTATAGGTAGACATGACAAGGTAAGGTAACGATGGATTTAGATATTGCAAAAAAAAAAAAAAGTGGAATATGTATAAGATGGATTTGAAGTGTGCATTTCTAATGTGTATGGAGTTTTGCATATTAGAAGATCAATTTGCAAATATGTTTTACAAAAACCTTATAAAAAGAGTTATTTCAAATTCACATGAAAATTATAGGGTTGTTTATGGTGTAACAACATTTTTTTTTATGTAACAAAAAAGTTTTGCACAGGGAGAATGTCAGTAATAATAATAATTTCATAGGTGGCCGAAATTGTGGAGTTATCAGTGCCTCCTTGAAATTTGAATGGGTGGAATGAAATCATGAAGAGCTACCATCATCTTAGCGTTGTGTTTTTATCCAATTGAGATTCCAAAGGTTATCAATGATGAGGCAATTCAATTTTTAAAAAATTATTGACGAACTGAAAATTGTGTAAAAATATGAATGAATGCAACAAAGAGAACATTGTCGAGTAGTGGATTAAAAAAAATGTATTAAAATTTAATTTTGTTTAGTTTTAGTTCATAGTTGTTGTAACTCAGCTGTAGTTGTATGTTGCTGCAACTCTCTTCAATGTACATAGCTGCAACTTCGTTGGTTATAACTGTGGATTCAATTTTGATTTCTAATTCAATGTCAAAATTCATCCACAGAAACCTTCAAACAGATATTACAACTCTGTTGGATGTAGCTATTATTGTGGTTGCAACTTTGTTGGTTGTAGGATATTGTTATTGTATAACCTCTATTGGCTTCATGCTATTAGAAATTAATTCCAACTCCAAACCTGAGCAACAAGATAGCAAGCTTCAATTCTAATGTGAAATTTTGAAGGACAAGTGCAGAAGTTTTTTGTTTTGTATTTCACTCCACCACGCATTAAAATTATGAGTTTAGTACCCTACAATAGCAACTTGTCGTTGCCGTATTCTGATATGAATATTGTGGTTTAAACCATGCAAACCACATCATTAATCTTTGCATTTATTGCATTATCAATGTCGTGCCAATGCATTTTGAATTCAAACCTATCCACGTCAATTCCGTGGACCCTTGGTAGACAAAATCACTCCATCCCACAGCTAAATAAAAACTATATCGCATGAAGTAGTGCTTACATTGGCGCCTCTCGAAAAATGCGTGATAAAGCATGACCCACCATTACCACCTCATTCCACCTTGACCAATGACACAACGTCATAATGTTTTGATGCCCAGTCAATGGGCACATCAATCGATGCGATGTGTTAACATCCATCGATGTCATCGGGCATGATCATCGTTGATCTCAGATCAACAATAACTCGCGGGCACAAGCAGCCCGCCGTTTAACCCAAAGGGTGCCTTCGCAATTGACTTCACCCGAAGTCCTTTGACCGAATATCGACGATAAATATGCTCTGCCAGAGCACAACGTCAATGTTCAGTCCAGACCTTGAGGTCCCTCCGTAGTGATGCATTGTGAGAGCTAACACTGCCTGCATATCGTTTGACCCGAGTATAGAGTTGTTGAATGTTTGTTGAGCCATTGAATGACATTAAGTTATATTAGGTTTTTACTGGCCACGACCATTTTTTCATATAGCGAAGGTAATTTTAGTTTTTAGTGTGTGTGTGTGTGTGTGATTGTGTATGCCGAGAGAAAAGTGGTGTGTGTGTAACAATGAATTGAAGTGTAATCTAGAACAACAGTTCCGAGAAAAGTTTTATCTTGTAACAAAAAAATGTTATAATGAAATAGAGTATTTTTCTTCACTTGCAAGTTCGTGTTTAAAATCTCTGTGTTGACAGAGGACATTTTGTTCCTCACTGTATGTTAAGGAATTCTCAGAAAATCCAACAAGGTATCGGAGCTAGTCCAGGCTCTCAGTAGTTGCTAAAGAAGCTGAAGGCAGGAAGAAGAAGTTTGTTGAATTTTTCTCAAGCAGTGTGAAGGTTTACCAAAGTTAGGTATTTACCAAAAAATAGTTTTTTGTTTGTTTTAAGAATACCGTCCATAGAACTGTAAAAGGAAGTCTTTTAGAGATAGAGTTTATCTCTCAACAATGAGAAAGTTTGTTTAAGAAACACAGTCAAGTTTTTAGCATAGTTCTGTAAGCTAGCTATGGCAGGAACCAGCACAAGCACAAGTATGAGAAATACTTAACTCCCACAGTTCAATGGGAAGAACTATGACTATTGGGAAATCATAATGAGAGCCCTCTTTGCCTCTCAAGATTTATGGGAGCTAGTTGAAGATGCTTTAGAAGAACCAACAGATGAACAATCATTTAATGCCTTAACACAAATAGAGAAATATTTGTTGAAGTGTAATAGGAAGAAGGACTCAAAGCCCTCTTCTATCTCTATCAAGCAATGCATTGAAGCATATTTCCAAGAATTTCAGTAGTAAAGAAGTCCAAGGATGCATGGGATACCCTCTAGACAGCCTACCAAGGTATGGAGAAGGTAAAGAAAACAAAGCTTCAATTAATGAGAAGATATTTTGAAGTCATTTGCATGAAGGAGTCTGATACAATAGACTCATTCTTCACATTTTTTATTAGGTTGGTCACCCAAATGAGATCTCATGGACAGACCATAAAATAAAGAAGAATAGTGTAGAAAGTATTGAGGAGCTTACACTCAAGATTTGATGTGATAGTAACAACCATTGAAGAGAGAAAAAATATCTCAATGTTTACTATTGATGAGATGCATGCATCATTGATTACACATGAACAAAGATTGAGAAGAACATCAAACTCATCTTTGGAGCATGCCTTCAAGACCCAAATGTCCTTTGGAAGAGGAAGAGGTCAAGGAAGATCAAACTACAGAAGAAAAGGTACAGGCAGAAGCCAAAATAAAGGAAGAAAAAACCATGCAAATACTAGTGGAAATGACAAAAATCAAAGTCAGAATCAAAGCCAAGGCAGCAACCAACAAGGTGGACAAAATCAAGCACATGGAAAAAGGTATGATAAATCCCAAGTCGAATGTCATTACTGTAAGAAGTATGGGCATTATGCCAATGAATGTAGGAAGAAACACAGTGACATGGATAGTAAACCCAGTGCAAATTTTTCTAAATAAACTCTTAGTCAAGGGAATTTGTTTTTAGCATGTAATTTGATTGAAGAGAAAAATGAAGATATATGGTTTCTAGATTTAGGATGTAGCAACCATATGACTAGAAACATTTCTATGTTTTCCATGTTAGATGAAAAGTTAAAGTCTCAAATAAAATTGGGGACAGATAGTAAGGTCTCTATCATGGGAAAAGGTAGAGAGAGTGTTTTAACAAAGAAAGGAGAAAGAAAAACCATATCATATGTATACTATGTGCCTGATATGAAGTGTAACCTTTTGAGCATTGGACATCTCATTCAGAAAGGTTACAATGTGTTCTTTGAAGATAATGTTTGTATAATCATGGACATACCACCAAGCAAAAAGAGGATTTCACAAGTGAAGATGACAAGAAACAGAATGTTTCCTCTCAAGATGAGAGAAGATTTGAAGAAAGGAGTTGCAATGGAAGTAGTGACACAAGATACATTCCAAAGAGAAGCAAAAGATGAAAACGGGTTATGGCACTTCAGATTTGGACATCTCAACTTTGGATGTCTGAATTTATTGCACAAAAAAGTTATGGTAAATGGATTACCATTGATTTGAATTCCAGATGGCCTATGTGAAGGTTGCATCTTGGGAAAACAACATAGAGAAATCTTTCCATCAGGAAAGAGCATAAGGGTAATGGCACCCTTAGAAATAGTCCATTTTGATTTGTGTGGACCAATGCAAACCCCATTATTAGTAGGAAACCACTATATGTTGACCTTTATTGATGATTACACAAGAAAAACATGGGTTTATTTCTTGAAGTTGAAAAGTGAAGTGTTTGAGAAGTTTTGCCACTTTAAAGTGATACAAACATTTAAAAATATAGTATAGGAAAAAAATGACAACAAAGAAAATGACAAAAACACTGTAGGCGAGTGTGAGAAAAAAAGGCAACAAATCAATGATGAAGCTTGTGTAATTTATCAATATGTTTATGAATATGTTGAAAAGATATAGGAGGAATTTTAGTTTTCTTGATTATAGAAAGAGAAACATTTTGTGAGATATATGCTCACAACCAACAAAAAAAAAAAATTGTTCTTATTTCACCTTCATCATTGTGTCATATTCTTTATTGATTTCACTTAGAGACAACAAGTTTGATGTGGATGGAAAATTTTCCTAACCCAAATCATGGAGACCATGATTTAATTTATAAGGGGTTCATAGTTGAATTATTAGGCTAGGTTAACGAATTACGGGTTAAGAGGTTATTGTCATCCAAGCGTTAGAGGTACTTAGGTGTTGGTAGTCTATATCGAGAAACCAACTTTGGTGAGAGCGAGAAACAAAATAACAAGTAAGTGATGAAGCTTGTGCAATTTATCAAGATTTTTATGAAATATGTTGAAATATTTTAGGGAAAGTGTTGCTTTTCATGACATGTAGAAAGAGATACACTTTGAGAGATATATAATCACAACCAGAAAAATAACCTATTCTTATTTTACCTTCATCATTATGTCATATTATTCCTTGATTTTACTTCCTGACCATGTGAGCTTTGAGATCCCTCTAATCCCTACCTATTAACCCACCCCTAACCTTTAGACCATTAACCGACCTTAACCCTTTAATATGGCATAACCCTTAGCTCCTTAGACTATAGCCCCCTAATACTTGACACCTTAACCCCATTCCCCCTAATTAAGCCCTCAAACATGATGGGTGCCTCGAGCTTATTGACTACCACCTCTCGTGTATTTTCAAGCCTTTTGAGCAAGCTGGCACCTCGGTTCAGGATCTGGTACCAGGGGAGTCGGCCTCGGTTAGAGACAAGGTTGTGTAGTTCATGACTGTTTTAATCTGTCTTTTTGCTTAATATTTATATTTAGCTAGCATTTAAATTTCAAGTGTCCAGTAAATACGTTAGTCAATCCGTGAAAAACTGTATATGTGTGAGTAAACAGGCTTTGTTTGCTTGGTATGACAGACTCAAAACCTTATTTTTTTGGATGGAATACCACGCCATCAGGTGGCCAACAGACTAGGTTTCCCACTCAAGGCGGTTTGATGCCACCAAACTAGTAAATTGTGGTGTTTGTTGTTTATAAAATGAATGAAAAAGGAGTTCTACCAAGCTTACAAAAAAACACTATAAAATGTATAAAATTAATAACAATAATAATTTCTAAAATTACATACATACATATATGTAATGAAATAATAAAAAATATACTAAGTAGAATATAAAAATGCAAACCATACTATACCATGTGCAATAATATTGGCCTCTCAATGCCATGAGCCCATAAAATACCATGATTAAGTTGAAGAAAAATTTAATGGCACATGTACATATTATAGCTCTATCAAGCTATGTGTCTCCATCAAGCTCCATAGCATGATAGAGTTATGTAATTTAATTGAGGGTTTTATTTAGTCCTAGATGGACCTTTTAAAATCTTTATGGAGGGCTTAAAAAATACCCCCACAAAGATACATTTTCAACCATTGGAACACAAGTTCTTCCAAAAAAGAGTAACCCAACTCCATCCATTCACCCTTATTTTATTTTGAAATGACAATAATATAAAAAATATTTATCTTAATTGGCTTAATAATAAAATAAATAATTATGTATTATGGTTTTGTTTATTTATTTGCTCATGAGAATAATATAAAAAGTAAATAATTGAAATAAAATATTTAGAAAACAATTACTTTGACTTACATAAATGAGTTTTAGTTTTACATGTAAACATGACAAACAAATAAAACAAAAAAATATTAGAAAATAAATATTTGTGTGTTTAGTTCTAATTTATATATTCATAATGTAAATATTTGTAAATTTGTTATGTTTAAATTCACGTAAATAAAGCCACTTGTACATGTCAATATGGCAAACACAAAGTCAACTACCCTACTTTATAGAACTTGTCAATATACCATCCACCACTTCTTTAAATATATGGTGATATACTCCACTTCCAATAAGATCAATAAAAAATTACTCCACTTTAAGAAGACATAACAAGAATGGTGCTAAGTTGTCTATCAAATATAGTGACATAATTCATTTTTAATATGATACATAAACATTTACACGACATTAGCACCACATAACATAAGTGGTGTTAAAGAGTTTTTCTTCTTGTGTTAGTGTTGTTGCAACTCCATTGGCTTGCTGTTTCAACTGTGTTGGATGTAACTATTATTGTGGCTGCAACTCTGTTGGTTGTAGGATATTGTTGTTGTATAAGCTCTGTTGGCTTCTTGCTACGACTATTTTCGCTATTACTGTTGGTGTAATGGTTTTTGTAGCTTGTACCCTCTCTCTTTAATAAAATCGCAGCTTTCATCCTCTCATCAACAATGTACGTAGATAGAGGCAAGAAGAATGCACTTAAAACAAATTGACAAATGACATCCATTTCCAAATTCCAAGCCCGATCAGGCCCCCTCTTGTATGAAAAGCTTCACGAAAAATACAACACAAGCTCGGCTAAAAGTAAAACATCAACAACCCCGTTGTTATTAGTCTCTCATTCTTCCATCACTATAGTGACCGGGCTTTGAATTTGGTTGCAGATATATTTAAATTATGTTTTGATTAAAAAAAGGCAAATTAAATTTAAAATTTCACTATAAAGTATGTTTAACATATTATTTAAAATTTAAAATATTTCTTCAGATCAGCCAATGACGAAAATCGCGTTCAAAAAGACGGTTCGTGTTTCGTTGAAGAGGAAATCACACGTCTATCACAACTCACTCGTAGACTTTGAAAGAACTGTTGACATGGTTTGTTACTGGAAGATAGGAAGACGTGTAATATGATTGGATTGCACATATATTTTAATTGTTAAAAACATATCGGTAGATTAGTCAAGGCCGAAGAGACCGTGTAAAAAATATCGGCAGATTAGTCAAGGCCGAAGAGACCGTGTAAATATCGCTGAAATTAGCGTTCGAAGAGAGGCATTTCTCTTTTAGGTATTTAGGGATACTTTAAGCATGTTATCCAATATGAATAAGTTTACACATATCTTGTCACTTTGCAATGTTTATGGCATGAGTGACACAAGAAACGACACATAGGATAAGAAATGAGGAATGCGACAAAATACTGTGTAACAAAAATAAATATAGTGAAAAAATGTTTGGAAGTATATCTTTGTTGCTTTGTATATGATAAACAAACACAATGGGCTATGAGGTTACCTCCACCTAAATGGCGGTATAACACTTACTTCCATATGCCAGCAAAAATGACCCCATTTATGACACTTTATGGATATCATCCATTGTCCATCACATCCTCATTAAGAGAAAGTTATAAGGTTAAAGAAAAGGAATATCACATCAAGAATCAACAAAAATTTCTCCAAATCTTAGAGGATAACCTCACTCTAGCGCAAGATTGAATGAAACAACAAGAATTCTAGAATCAGAATGAAAGAAGTGTTTCAATTGGGTATTTTTATAGCTACAACCATACAAACAAATTTTCCTCAAGAAAGCTAAGAAGGAAAATAAATTATCACCCAAGTACTATGGTCCTTACAAGGTGTTGTAGAAGATTGATACAATGGCATGAAAATTGGAGCTGCCTGCACCGTGTTTTCGATGTTTCATGCTTAAAGAAGCTTATCGTGACAAGCTCTCAGTTCAAACAATATTTCCAGAACTTGGTGAAGGGAAAATCATATTGGAGCCTGAAGAAGTCATAGAAACAAGAACCCGATAACTACATTATCGATCAATTTCAGAGTATCTCATTAAGTAGAACTAACCATTAAAGGTTCCACATGGGAGAATAATAATTTGATACAAAAGCATCCAAAAATACTCAAGCATTTAGGACAACACTTTTTTTGAAGGACAGGGGCATGTTAGGTCCCTCTAATACTAGTATAAACTCCTTATTTTATTTTTACTATAGCCTCCTTATTGCTATTGTTGTGCACCATAGAAGGACACTATTCTTATTGTTGTGCCCTTACATTATTATAGTTATGTAGCCTTTAATTATATTATGACACCTTAGACTCCTATATATACCAAGGACGTCTTGTCATTTGAATTATCCAAGAATTTTTCATTTATGTGATGTAAAGGAGGTTTCCCCCTCAAAGAGGCTAATGTTTAGGTATTCTATCTAATTTTTATTCTATTTTTTGATCTGGTTGCATAACACAAAGTCCACTGACCATGTAGCAGAAATGGCTCTAATGAATCCTGAGAAAACTCTATTAAAGGAGATTATAAATAAGGATAAAAAATCTCTTGGTGTTATTCAAAAAGGATTAAAAGGCATCATATTTCCAAAGGTGTTAAGTGAAAAGTATTCAAATAAGGTTTGGAACACTCTTGAAACGTGTTATTAAGGTTTATCTAAAGTGAAAACTGTAAAGTTACACAATTTGAGGATATATTTTGAGAATCTGAAACGAAAAGATAATGAAACTATGGATAGTTTTATGACTTAAGTCATGAGGATAGTTTTATGACTTAACTCAAGAAATTCCAAATGATGTTTGGTTTTACTATAGCTTGTGCAATAATCACATGACTAGAAGCATGGACTTCTTGGCTAGTGTAGACTCCAGTATTTAATCGAGTAATTCTGGGAAATGATAATAATGTATGTGTTAATGGTAAAGGAGTGAATTTTGTATATAATAGAAATGGTGAAAGAAGAATGATCGACGATGTGTACTATGTATATAGTTGAAATTGCAATTTATTGAGTGTTAGACAACAAACTGAGAAAAGATACAGAGTATTATTCAAGAACAAAGTATGTACAATTATTTATAAGTCTCCAAGTAAGCAGCTAATGGAAAGGATGGAGATGACAAAGAATAGGTTGTTTCCACTTAGAATAATATGAGCTTCTTCACCATGTTCAAGTTTGCAGAAATTTTCTTATGTCTTATGTCGGTTGCTGTATTAATGTCTGGAGTGGCTTTGGCCTCCCCTGCAAACTGTCAGAGTAGTGTCAAATATTTGAATAGAAAAGTGGGGAAATGGAATCGTGGGGTCAGCTTTCCCCTTATGAATCTTTATTCAGAGTGTTCACCTTTCCGACCTGCTAACAGATTGTGGGAAATATGTGAAAGAAATTTTGGAAAAGTTTAATATGTAGGATTGCAAATCAGTAATTACTCCTATAGTGATGGGATTGAAACTGAGCAAAGAAGACACCAACAAGGATTTTGATCCAAGTTTGTACAAAAGCATAGTTGGCAGCCTTATGTATTTGACTGCAACGAGAACTGATGTTATGCATGCTGTGAGTTTAATTTCCAGATTTATGGATAGGCCAAAGGAGGCACATTGGCAAGCAGCAAAGAGAATTCTTAGGTAATGAAAGGAACAAAGAGATATGGAATTTTATACACCACTTCAGAAAATTATCCAGGTAGGTATGTGAGTATCCGGGCTTTGTTTGCTTGGTATGATAGACTCAAAACCTTATATTTTGGATGGCATACCACGCCATCAGGTGGCCAACAGACTAGGTTTCCCACTCAGGGCGGTTTGAGGCCACCAAATTGGTAAATATGGTTGTTTGTTGTTTATAAATGAATGAAAAAAGAGTTCTACAAAGCTTACTAAAATTAATAACAATAATAAATTCTAAAATTACGTACATACATATATGTAATGAAATAATAAAAAATATACTAACTATAATATGAAATGAAAACGATACTATACCATGTGCAATACTATTGGCTTCTTAATGCCATGAGCCCATAAAACACTATGATTAAGTTGAAGAAAAAATTAATGGCACGTGTACATATTATAGCTCTATCAAGCTATGTGTCTCCATCAAGCTCCATAGCACGATGGAGCTATGTAGTTTAATTGAGGGTTTTATTTAGTCCTAGATGGACCTTTTAAAATCTTTATGGAGGGCTTAAAAAATACCCCCACAAAGATACATTTTCAACCTTTGGAACACAAGTTCTTCCAAAAAAGAGTAACCCAACTCCATCCATTCACCCTTAATTTATTTTGAAATGACAATAATATAAAAAATATTTATCTTAATTGGCTTATTAATAAAATAAATAATTATGTATTATGGTTTTGTTTATTTATTTGCTCAGGAGAATAATATAAAAAGTAAATAATTGAAATAAAATATTTAGAAAACAATTACTTTGACTTACATAAATGAGTTTTAGTTTTACATGTAAACATGACAAACAAATAAAACAAATAAATATTAAAAAATAAATATTTGTGTGTTTAGTTCTAATTTATATATTCATAATATAAATATCTGTAAATTTTTTATGTTTAAATTCACATAAATAAAGCCACTTGTACATGTCAACATGGCAAACACAAAGTCAGCTACCCTACTTTATAGAACTTGCCAATATAGCATCCACCACTTCTTTAAATATATTGTGATATACTCCACTTCTAATAAGATCAATAAAAAATTACTCCACTTTAACAAGACATAGTTCAAGAATGGTGCTAAGTTGTCTATCAAATAAAGTGACATAATTCATTTTTAATATGATACATAAACATTTACACGACATTAGCACCACATAACATAAGTGGTGTTCACTAATGGTACTAAAAAAGAGTTTTTCTTGTTGTGTTAGTGTTGTTGCAACTCCATTGGCTTGCTGTTTCAACTGTGTTGGATGTAGCTATTATTGTGGCTGCAACTCTGTTGGTTGTAGGACACTGTTGTTGTATAAGCTCTGTTGGCTTCTTGCTACGACTATGTTCGCTATTACTGTTGGTGTAATGGTTTTTGTAGCTTGTACGCTCTCTCTTTAATAAAATCGCAGCTTTCATCCTCCCATGTACATAGATAGAGGCAAGAAGAATGCACTTAAAACAAATTGACAAATGACATCCATTTCCAAATTCCAAGCCCGATCAGGCCCCCTCTTGTATGAAAAGCTTCACGAAACATACAAGACAAGCTCGGCTAAAAGTAAAACAACAACAACCCCGTTATTAGTCTCTCATTCTTCCATCACTATAGTGACCGGGCTTTGAATTTGGTTGCAGATATATTTAAATTATGTTTTGATTAAAAAAAGGCAAATTAAATTTAAAATTTTACTATAAAGTATGTTTAACATATTATTTAAAATTTAAAATATTGCTTCACATCAGCCAATGACGAAAATCGCGTTCGAAAAGACGGTTCGTGTTTCGTTGAAGAGGAAATTACACGTCTGTCACAGCTCACTCGTAGACTTTGAAAGAACTGTCGACATGGTTTGTTACTGGAAGATAGGAAGATGTGTAATATGATTGGATTGCACGTATATTTTAATTGTTAAAAAAATATCAGTAGATTAGTCACGGCCGAAGGGACCGTGTAAAAAATATCGGCAGATTAGTCAAGGCCGAAGAGACCGCGTAAATATTGCCGAAATTAGCGTTCGATTGTCAAATTTTAAGGTCACGTCAGTGAACGTGTTAGAGCAGTCTCGACGTATGTAACAAGGAAAGGCATGCATCGAGTGCGCACTATAAAACATAGATCTCCCTGCCTCTTCAAACACACAAGTCTGCTGAGCAGCGTGGAGGTTTTGTCCCTGTTGCTCTAATTATTAGAATAATATGAGCTTCTTCACCATGATCAAGTTTGCAGCGATTTTCTTATGTCTCATGTCGGTTGCTGTATTAATGTCTGGAGTGGCTTTGGCCTCCCCTGCAAACTGTCGGAGTAGTGTCAAATCTTTGAATAGAAAAGTGGGGAACTGGAATCATGCGGTCAGCTTTCCCTTTTGGTCAGCTTTCCCTTTATGCATCTTTATTCAGAGTGTTCACCTTAGGAGCTATGTTCCACAAGTGTCGAATAAACCATTCATAACCTTTAAACTCACTAGAAATAATATGACAAAGAGAACACTTATTTTGGAGCCTTGATAAAGAAGTTATGTTTCCTTCTAAATTATAGGTATATCAAAATACCAGCTATCTGGTCGTCATCGTCATCCATTCCAACGTTATTAAATGTTTGTTGGATCAATATATTTGTCCCCTCTTCCTTAAATATGTTACTAGCCTCACAATCTTCTTCCATTGGATCATTAACTTGATCTTCAATATTCACGCAATGTTCCCAAACATGCCCATTTATAATGGCCATGTAATCCTCATCCATGGCTAGTGCCATAGGGCATTTTTTATTTATAATTACAAAGACTCAAGTAATATTAATGTATATAAAAAATATTAAAGTGATACAAACATTTAAAAATATAGTATAGGAAAAAAATGACAATAAAGATAATGACAAAAACACTTTAGGCGAGTGTGAGAAAAAAAGGCAACAAATCAATGATGAAGCTTGTGTAATTTATCAATATGTTTATGAATATGTTGAAAAGATATAGGAAGATTTTTAGTTTTCTTGATTATAGAAAGAGAAAAATTTTGTGAGATATATACTCACAATCAACAAAAAAAAACTTATTCGTATTTCACCTTCATCATTGTGTCATATTCTTTATTGATTTCACTTACAGGCCACAAGTTTGATGTGGATGGAAACTTTTCCTGACCCAAATCATGGAGATGATGATTTAATTTATAAGGGGTTCATAGTTGAATTATTAGGCTGGGTTAACGAATTACGGGTTAAGAGGTTATTGTCATCCAAGCGTTAGGGGTACTTAGGAGTTGGTAGTCTATATGGAGAAACCAACTTTGGTGAGAGCGAGAAACAAAATAACAACTAAGTGATGAAGCTTGTGCAATTTATCAATATTTTTATGAAATATATTGAAATATTTTAGGGAAAGTGTTGCTTTTCATGACATGTAGAAAGAGATACACTTTGAGAGATATATAGTCACAACCAGAAAAATAACCTATTCTTATGTTACCTTCATCATTATGTCATATTATTCCTTGATTTTACTTGCTGACCATGTGAGCTTTGAGATCGATGGCAACTTTCCCTCTAATCCCTACCTATTAACCCACCCCTAACCTTTAGACCATTAACCGACCTTAACCCTTTAATATGGCATAACCCTTAGCTCCTTAGACTATACCCCCCTAATACTTGACACCTTAACCCCATTCCCCCTAATTAAGCCCTCAAACATGATGGGTGCCTCGAGCTTATTGAATACCACCTCTCTTGTATTTTCAAGCCTTTTGAGCAAGCTGGCACCTCGGTTTAGGATCTGGTATCAGGGGAGTCGGCCTCGGTTAGAGACGAGGTTGTGTAGTCCATGACTGTTTTAATCTGTCTTTTTTCTTAGTATTTATATTCAGCTAGCATTTAAATTTCAAGTGTCCAGTAAATATGTTAGTCAATCCGTGAAAAACTGTATATGTGTGAGTATCCAGGCTTTGTTTGCTTGGTATGACAGACTCAAATCCTTATTTTTTTGGATGGAATACCATGCCATCAGGTGGCCAACAGACTAGGTTTCCCACTCAGGGCAGTTTGATGAGACCAAACTAGTAAATTGGGTTGTTTGTTGTTTATAAAATGAATGAAAAAGGAGTTCTACCAAGCTTACAAAAAAACACTATAAAATGTATAAAATTAATAACAATAATAAATTCTAAAATTACATACATACATATATGTGATTAAATAATAAAAAATATACTAAGTATAATATAAAAATGCAAACCATACTATACCATGTGCAATACTATTGGCTTCTCAATGCCATGAGCCCATAAAACACCATGATTAAGTTGAAGAAACATTTAATGGCACTTGTACATATTATAGCTCTATCAAGCTATGTGTCTCCATCAAGCTCCATAGCACGATGGAGTTATGTAGTTTAATTGAGGGTTTTATTTAGTCCTAGATGGACCTTTCAAAATCTTTATGGAGGGCTTAAAAAATACCTCCACAAAGATACATTTTCAACCATTGGAACAGAAGTTCTTCCAAAAAAGAGCAACCCAACTCCATCCATTCACCCTTATTTTATTTTGAAATGACAATAATATAAAAAATATTTATCTTAATTGGCTTATTAATAAAATAAATAATTATGTATTATGGTTTTGTTTATTTATTTGCTCATGAGAATAATTTAAAAAGTAAATAATTGAAATAAAATATTTAGAAAACAATTACTTTGACTTACATAAATGAGTTTTAGTTTTACATGTAAACATGACAAACAAATAAAACAAATAAATATTAGAAAATAAATATTTGTGTGTTTAGTTCTAATTTATATATTCATAATATAAATATCTGTAAATTTTTTATGTTTAAATTCACATAAATAAAGCCACTTGTACATGTCAACATGGCAAACACAAAGTTAGCTACCGTACTTTATAGAACTTGCCAATATAGCATCCACCACTTCTTTAAATATATTGTGATATACTCCACTTCCAATAAAATCAATAAAAAAATTACTCCACTTTAACAAGACATTACAAGAATGGTGCTTACTTGTCTATCAAATATGATGACATAATTCATTTTTAATATGATATATAAACATTTACACAACATTAGCACCACATAACATAAGTGGTGTTAACTTATGGTACTAAAAAAAAGTTTTTCTTGTTGTATTAAGGTTGTTGCAACTCCATTGGCTTGCTGTTTGAAATGTATCTATTATTGTGGCTGCAACTCTCTTGGTTGTAGGATATTGTTGTTGTATAAGCTCTGTTGGCTTCTTGCTACGACTATGTTCGTTATTACTGTTGGTGCAATGGTTTTTGTAGCTTGTGCCCTCTCTCTTTAATAAAATCGCAGCTTTCATCCTCTCATCAACCATGTACGTAGATAGGGGCAAGAAGAATACACTTGAAACAAATTGACAAATGACATCCATTTCCAAATTCCAAGCCCGATCAGGTCCCCCTCTTGTATCAAAAGCTTCAAGAAACATACAACACAAGCTCGGCTAAAAGTAAAACATCAACAACCACGTTGTTATTAGTCTCTCATTCTTCCATCACTATAGTGACCGGGCTTTGAATTTGGTTGCAGATATATTTAAATTATGTTTTGATTAAAAAAAGGCAAATTAAATTTAAAATTTTACTATAAAGTATGTTTAACATATTATTTAAAATTTAAAATATTGCTTCACATCAGCCAATGACGAAAATCGCGTTCGAAAAGGCGGTTCGTGTTTCGTTGAAGAGGAAATTACACGTCTGTCACAACTCACTCGTAGACTTTGACAGAACTGTCGACATGGTTTGTTACTAGAAGATAGAAAGATGTGTAATATGATTGGATTGCACCTATATTTTAATTGTTAAAAAAATATCACTAGATTAGTCACGGCCGAAGGGACCGTGTAAAAAATATCGGCAGATTAGTCAAGGCCGAAGAGACCGCGTAAATATCGCCGAAATTAGCGTTCGATTGTCAAATTTTAAGGTCACGTCAGTGAACGTGTTAGAGCAGTCTCGACGTATGTAACAAGGTAAGGCATGCATCGAGTGCGCACTATAAAACATAGATCTCCCTGCCTCTTCAAACACACAAGTCTGCTGAGCAGCGTGGAGGTTTTGTCCCTGTTGCTCTAATTATTAGAATAATATGAGCTTCTTCACCATGATCAAGTTTGCAGCGATTTTCTTATGTCTCATGTCGCTTGCTGTATTAATGTCTGGAGTGGCTTTGGCCTCCCCTGCAAACTGTCGGAGTAGTGTCAAATCTTTGAATAGAAAAGTGGGGAACTGGAATCGTGGGGTCAGCTTTCCCCTTATGCATCTTTATTCAGAGTGTTCACCTTTCCGACCTGCTAACAGGACCTGGGAAAGCTTGATATCTGAAAAACTTAAAGCCGACGCCAATCGCCTCCGGTTTTTGCAGCGCTCCATGTCGAATTCTCGTTCGTCCAATATCAACCAAGAAGACGACGCCAACGTCCCTGTTATGCCGGCGTCGTCAGGAGAGTACATAATAAATGTGGGTTTTGGCACGCCCAAGCAAAGCATGTATACGCTTATAGATACGGGTAGTGATGTTGCTTGGATTCCGTGCAAACAGTGCCAAGGCTGCGACTCGACTGCCGCTTCACCTTTCGACTCCACATCATCTTCCTCCTATAAATCCTTAGACTGCAATTCACAGTCATGTCAAGAAGCTCCTAACGCGAGTTGCGGCGAAAACTCAGAATGTGATGTGCAATTGCAGTATGGAGATCGCTCTGTGGTCGAGGGTCTACTTTCCTCCGACGCGGTCACTCTTGGCGCTCAATCTCTTCCTAATTTCTCGTTCGCTTGTGCGGAGTCCGTCGAGCAAAATCAACCGGGGCTTATGGGGTTGGGACGCGGACCACTTTCGTTGGTGAATCAGCCCACCGCAGAATTATTCGGCGGAACGTTTTCTTACTGTCTTCCCATCTTGCAGGCATCGTCTGCATCTTCGGGATCCCTTGTGCTTGGGAAGGAAGCTACTCTTTCCACCGCCGGTTTGAAATTCACCACACTGATAAAAAATCCTTCATACCCGTCATTCTATTTCGTGA
>CM076569.1:781916709-781995187 GCA_034641835.2 Pinus albicaulis | reverse complement strand
CTTACAGACATAATGGAAATAAAATAGCTAGGGTGCTGGTAGCGAATCTCTTAGAAGAGATGTGATGGCTACAGACCTCTGAACTGTGTTACAATGAGGCTCGAGGGCCTATTTATTATTGAGAAACAATGTAGAATCCGAAACGTCCAAAAACCTAACCGTAGGAGATGAGGCGCCAAAACTGTGGGCGCCTGTTTGGGTAAATTGGTGGTTCAAATTCCCGGGGGCATAACTTTGGCACCCAATCTCTGTTTGATGCTCTCAATAGCTTGTTAGAAAGATCTATCCGAGGACCACAACTTTCGGGATGAATTTCATTCCATGAAATTCATTGGTAAAACGATGCCCAAAAAACATCGTTGAGGGCCTCAAAACGGCTCCGAAAGTTCAGGACCTAAAAAACTGCTAAAAATAGTAAGTTTTGTTGCAACTTGAAAATTGAAAGAACTGATGATGGGGGTTCAAATGGAATAGGTGGGTGGCCACCAATATCCACCTGGATCATTAAGCCCCCAAAACGGCTCCGAGAGTGGAGGACCCAAAAACCTGCTAAAAATAGTAAGTTGTGCTGAATGTGAAAAGTTGCAAGAATTGATGGTGCTGGTCCAAATGGAATAGGTCGGTGGCCATCGATATCCACCTGGATCATCGATGTAGAATATAAATTGTGGATCTTTTCTAGTATATATCTAGGACTTTGCTTGTTCGATTGATTTTTAGGTGGTCTTTAATTTCTATATGTATGCTATACATCACTCGTAACAATATCATGTGTTGTACTTTTCCATGGCAGAAGTATTTTATAGAAAGGAAATGCTTCACTTGTTATGAATTTTTATAAGAATACATCTATGTGTCACGTTGATGGAAATACACAAAAAATAATGTTTCTTAAAGTTACAGTTGAAGCAACGTTAAGCTACAATGTTTTAGTTGAATCATTAAGGAGGTAAGAAGGAATCCTTCACTGTGTTATATGCAAAGGAAGCACAATGCATATTGGAATACCAAATCGTTGGAAGGAAATTATAATATTCCCTCATGACCACTTCAGAAGCTCCCAAGAAGAAATTAATTAACTATAGTTGATTTTCTTAATTTAAGGAAATTACTGCAGTTGGTTTCCATAAATAATTACTGCAGTTATTCCAGAAATAACTCCAGCTGTTGTGAGAGAGAGTGTAACATTCTCCCACTTGGTCCATACTTCCAAACCTAATGTCTCATCTTAAAACCCATTTATAATCTGTATTAAGTAATAGATACATGAATCATGGCGATAAGTCCTCTAATGACGAGTGTTATCTTCCATGTATTACTATGTATTTATTTCTATTAAAATTTATGTGGCAACAATTTCTTAATGAATAAACCCTATGTTTATTCTTGGTCCTACACAGATGAATTCTCTCAAATAAAATTAAGGTGCACATAAATATGAGAAAAACATCACAATAATTAAGAATTTCATTAAAAATAACATTGTTCATACAATGAGAAACTACATAATGGAACCAAGTCCCATATTCATTACATGATCCTTGAATTTAAACGGTGGCATGCCCTTAGTCAAAGGATCAGCAATCATCAATTCAGTGCTAACGTGCTCAATGACCACTTTCTTTTCTTTAACACATTCCCTTATAGCTAAATACTTAATATCGATGTGTTTATTTCGACTCCCACTTTTGTTGTTCTTATCCATAAAATCAACAGCTGAATTGTCACAATATATTCTCTTAGAAATAGAATGCATAATTCTAAGCCCAAAAATGAAACTCTTAAGCCATAAACCATGTAAAGTAGCCTCAAAATGGGAGACGAACTCAGCTTCCATAGTAGAAGTGGCAATAAAGGTCTGCTTGGCACTCCTCCATGATATAGCTCCACTGGCCATCATAAAAATGTATCCTGATGTTGATTTGCGTGAATCAACACATCCAGCAAAGTCAGAATCTAAGTAGCCAATTACTTCCAAATTGTCCATTCGTATATACATAAGCATGTATTTTTTGGTTCCTTGAAGTTACCTCATTAATTTCTTTGCAGCTCTATAGTGGTCTAAACCTGGATCATTCTGATATCATCCCAACATTCCCACAACAAATGCAATGTCAGGTCTTGTGCAGACTTGAGCATACATTAGGCTTCTGACAACAAAAGCATATGGAATGTTATCCATTTGTTCGCTTTCAAAGTCGTTCTTCAAGCATTGGTTCAAACAGAACCTATCACCCTTCACAATGGGAGTGACACTTGGTGAACAATCCTTCATTTGAAATCTCTCTAAAATTTTATTAATATAGTTTTCCTGAGACAGACCCAAGATGCCTTGAAATCTGTCGCTATGGATATTAATGCCAATGATATAATATGACTCACCCATATCCTTCATATCGAAATTTTTAGAGAGGAACTGTTTCACCTCATGCAACAAACCCTTATCATTGGTTGCTAGAAAAATATCATCCACATATAAAACAAGAAAACAAATATTACTCCCACTAAATTTCAGGTATATACATTCATCCATAATTTTTTCTACAAAACCGAAAGAAGAAATTACATTATGATATTTCAAATACCATTGGCAGGATGCTTGTTTTAATCCGTGTAATGATTTCTTGAGCTTGCAAACCAATTTCTCACCATCACTAGAGGAGAATCCTTCCGGTTGTTTCATGTAAACCTCCTCCTCTAGATCTCCATTGAGAAAAATCATTTTCACATCCATTTGGTGCAAATCCAAGTCAAAATGGGCTACTAATGCCATAATAACACGCAAGGAATATTTCTTAGATACAGGAGAAAAAGTCTCTGTGTAATCAATTCCTTCTTTCTGAGTGAATCCCTTTGCAACAAGTCTTGCCTTGTATCTCTCAATGTTGCCCAATGAGTCTTTCTTTGTCTTAAAGACCCATTTACAACCAATGGCTTTTTCACCTTTAGGAAAGTCAACAAGATCCCAGACTTTGTTACTCTTCATAGAATTCATATCTTCCTTCATGGAATCATACCATAATTCTGATTCTTTGCAACTCATGGCTTGTGAAAAGGACTCGGGATCATTTTCGGCTCCAATGTTGTAGTGAGATTCTTGCAGATACACAACATAATCATCAGGAATTGTTGATCTCTTTGGTCTAGTATATCTTCTTAATGTTTTACCACCATCTTCTTGAGAAGTATGTGGTTCAACTTGTTGTTCAAGAATTCTTGGCAATTATTGAATTATCTGATCTACTGGAATGTCGTCAGTAGCTTGTGGAACTTCAAAAATTGGTTGTTCAACACTAGTTTGTACTTGAGGGTTGCTATGAACAATAACCAATCTATCACTTGAGGTGGAAGGTTGACATTCTGAATGATCCTTCTCAGAAATTATGTTCTTGGTTTGATCGCTCCCACTGATCAAGCCATTTTCAAGAAACTTTGCATTTCTTGATTCCACAATCCTAGTGCTATTAGATGGACAATAAAATTTGTAACCTTTAGACCTTTCAGCATATCCAATGAAATACCCACTAATGGTCCTTGGGTCCAGTTTCTTCTCTTGTGGATTATATATTCTCACTTCAGATGGGCATCCCCAAATGCGCATATGTCGCAAACTCGGTTTCCAACCTTTCCATAATTCAAATGGCATTTTAGGAACAACCTTGGTTGGAACTCGGCTTAATATATACACTACCATATTAAGTGCTTCAGTCCACAAGTATTTAGGAATATTGGAGCCACTAAGCATACTCCACACCATGTCCAATAATGTTCGGTTTCTTATTTCTACTACACCATTCTGGTCGGGTGAACCAGGCATGGTGTATTGGGCAACAATTCCATGCTTTTGAAGAAATTTTGTGAATGGCCCAGGTGCTTGTCCATCTTCTGTGTATCTACCATAATATTCTCCACCTCTATTTGATCTCATGATTTTAATTTGCTTGCCGCATTGTTTCTCTACTTCAGCCTTAAAAATCTTATAGGCATCTAACGCTTCACTCTTTTTATGAAGCATGTAGAGATACATATATCGTGAGTAATCATCTATAAAAAAGATGAAGTATCTCTGACCATGTGAGTCCTTGTCTGGACTACATATATCAGTATGCATGATCTCTAATATGTTCGAATTCCTATTGGCACCTTTCTTTGACTTGTTGGTCTGCTTTCCCTTTATGCAGTCCACACAAGTCTCAAAATCAGTAAAATCCAAAGTATTAAGTACCCCTTCATTTACGAATCTTTTAATTATTTCTATGGAGATATGACCTAGTCTCCGGTGCCATAATTTAGAGGAATTTTCATTAATCACACATATTTTAGTGCTAATGTGAACATGCATTGAATCATAAGTCACATTGTTTTGTAAAGTAATGCAGTAAAGACCATTAGACAAAATACCATTCCCAACACAATCATATTTATAAAATGAACTAAAGGATGTTCCTAAAAAGTTAAAGGAATATCCAAAAGGTACAAGCCTTGAAACTGAAATCAAGTTTCTAGAAAAAATTAGTGCACAAAAAGTCCTTTCTAATTCTAAAACAAAGCCACTAATTAAAGTTAAATAGCATGTTCCTATAGCTTCCACATGCGAGCTCATCTCGTTTCCTGATAGGATGCTTTGCTCACTTCCCACTGGCTTCCTTAGGTTTTGCAAACCCTGCAAGGAATTCGAAATGTGAATTGTTGATCCAGAATCAATCCACGAGGTGTTAATATTGACATTAACGATATTAGATTCATAACAAACAAACGAGATTGGATTACCTTTGTCCGCAAGCCATTTCTGAAATTTGGCGCATTCCTTCTTCATGTGTCCCTTCTTTTTACAGAAGAAACACTTGGAATCCTTCTTGATATCGGCTTGGGGAGGTATTTTACCTTTCCCTTTCCGATTGGCTTAAGATTTTCCCTTTCCTCACGTTTCCAGCATTGCACTTTCTCCCATTTCCATCAGCAGTCTCTCTTCCTCTTGAACACACATGGTCATGAGTTCATTAATTGACCATTTATCCTTATGTGTGTTGTATGAGATTTTGAAGGGTCCGTATTGGTGCAAAATGGTGTTCAGGATGTAGTGCACCAGGAAAGACTCTGATATTTCAACCTCGAGTTTCTTCAATTGAGCTGCAGTGTCCCTCATTTTCATGATGTGCTCGCGCACACCTTTTACACTGGTGAGCCTTAGGGATGAGAGCTTCATAATTAGGGTGCTTGCTAGTGCCTTGTCTGAAGTGACGAATTAATCATCAATGGATTTTAGCAAGTCTCAAACCTTTTCATGCTGTTCAACAGAACCATGAATACCAGCTGAAATTTTATTCTTAATGAACATCACGCTTAGGCGATTAGATCATTCCCATCGTTCATAAAGCGTGATGTCCACTGTAGTGCTAGTATTATTGAGTGTCGGTGTTTCATCTTTCCTAATAGCATAGTCTATTTCCATCCACCCCAAATGAAGGAGAACTCTCTCCTTCTAGACCTTATAGTTATCTCCCTTAAGTTCAGGGATATCAGTACGAATTTTAGAGAAATTTGCAGGTTGTACAACTGCATAAAATTAAATATCACATGCTTATGTTAAAATTGAGGCCTAAATAAAATTTCATGCTTTACCAATCTAAATCATGCTTAAAATTGAATCTAATGACATAAAAAAATTTCCGTGGACTAATTTTTCAATTCAAGCAGATTAAGTTATTCTTTATGATAGAATTTATCAAATTATTCACTTAATTCATAATAATTCTAAGGGTATATTATGATTATAATTTGATATAAATTCTATCTTAGTTTTGAACTTTATGGTAAAACTATTAATTCATAACTCCAGTGGGTAAGTTATGAATATTTTATCCTAATTAATTATATAAATATAACAAAAATTCCTGTGGGATAAGATTTATTATATTTAGTATAATTAATTACAATTAATGTCTAAATATTCTTTATGTGATCCTAATCAATCATAATATATAATTTTATTTAATTAGAGATGTTGTGGCTATTCTCTAATCAATCGAAATTATATGGGTCACTAGACATTATTTACATAAAAAATTAACTTGATATGAGAATAATGATAATTTGCATAAATAAAACTATAAAATTTATGCATAACATTTAATGATTGGTCTAGTATACTCATCTAAAATAGCATGTTTTAATTAGAACAGAAATAATTAATTCATGCAAATTAAATACGAGCATATTTTACAAATTGCATATAATTAAACTAAATAAATATTATAAGCATAAAAATTGAGCAGAAATTAGACATATTTCCAAATAAACTTTAATTCAAAAAATTCTCAAAAATTAACATTTAGCCAAACATGTCTATTATCAACAAAGCAGAGATAAAACTTTGCTCCGATACCAAATGTTAGCTTAAAAATAACGATTCTTTAATGCAGAATAAACACTTAAAAAGAATCGAAAAATAAAACTTGACGCCCATAAATACTTTATTGCTCAATAAAACATACCTCCAACCATTGATGAATTATACCTCTAGCAATGATCAATGCTCCGAAAAAAATGCTCTAGTTTATTGCAGATTCTTTAGGAACACAAAAAAGACTTTACAATTCTAAAATGCTCTCCAACTTAATAACGTGAATCTCCTTCCATTTATCGAACAAGCAAATGGAATATTTAGTTGCAGGGAAAATCAGATCACAATGGGAGAATTCTTTCAGGCCACAAACTATATAGCCAAAGGCAAACTATTTAATAGGAGAGAAACGAGACTAAGTTTCAAAAAGGCTTGAACTCGAAAATTGTTCCATCCCAAATGACTGTGTTTACCCCCTCTTCACAGTCAACACATCATTTGTAAAAAAGAGACAGCCTATGGCGAGAAAAATCGAAGGGTGTAGAGGTCCAAATTAAATTTCCGTGAACACTAAATATTGCAAAACCATGTGAATATTATCACTAATCAGATTCCAGAGAAACAAAAAAGTCTCAGAAAGAAACCCAAAGGATAAAAAAAAATCTGAAGGCACTTGCAAGTTCTGCTCACTCAAACTTGATGGTGTAAAGCTGAAGGGGATTGAGTTAGTGAGCTTGGGGACCAAAAAAATATATTTATAGCCAAGCTTCCATCAAGCTTCTGTTGGCTATGTGTCAAGTGTTACACAAATCATGGTAGAGAACTACAGTGGGAGTAATGGACCACTTTAGAAGCTCCCAATAAGAAATTAATTAACTGCAGTTGATTTCTACAATTTAAGGAAATTACTGCAGTTGGTTTCCATAAATTAAGGAAATCACTACAGTTGGTTTCCATAAATAATTACTGCAGTTATTTCCAGAAATAACTCCAGCTGTTGTGAGAGGGAGCGTAATATACCATCCTTAAAATTTTAAAATATCAAAAGATATAAAATATTTAAAACCTTATAGTGAATAGAATTACAAAGTTTCGATAATAAAAATAATAAAATTACTCACACATTATGTGTTTTTGTTGAAATTCGTATGGACTGTTATTGTGTTAGCATTGTATTCGTGAGAGACGTATGTCTCAGATCAATTTTTTTGGTAAAATGTTCATTTTCATTCTAATAAATAACACAACATTAGATTCACTATAAAACATCAAAGCATATCTTCAAAAAATTATACAAAACATTATTACATCTTTTTCCAAAAATGGTAATTGGACTTTAACTTTGGAATAGAGTAATCAATATTTATGCTTGAGAAGTATTGATCAGTAAGAAAAAAATTGCAGTAACACGAATTTTTTATTAATGTTTGCAAAGAGATAAATAGGTCTAGGCTTCAGCGACTTAATGTTATAATATTTGTAGGAAAACCTGTGCATTTGGTTTTAAATCAAAAATTCAATTTCAAATCATGTTGGATAAATGCACTTAGCATGAGAAACAATACATGAAAACTGTTGAACCAAAGTAAAAATTAACCCTAACAATAGAAATTTTGATGCACAAAATCACAAATCAGTATCATGTATGGTAGAGGAAGCTTTCATTGTGCGTTAGTACAGAAGTGCATAGGAAGAATAAAGAAACCTTCCTCTCATCTCACATTTTCCAAAAAATGAAAATAACTCAATATTAAACATATAATATTAGATGCAATATAAATTCTAAAAGCATAGATTTTAAATCTTATGCAAAACATTATCAAAAAGTTCTCCACGAAAACAAACTCAGAATTGAATGTGACAGCTGCATTAAGGATAACTAGTTGTTAACTAGTTAAAAGACATTTTTAATTATTTTTTCAAGAAAAAGTTTGGAATTATTATTATTTTGCTGAAAAGTTATTTTCATTAGTGACTAATTATGAATAATAAATCAGTTACGCGAATTAACTTCATAAAAAGTAAAATTTGATGGTAAATGTTTTCCAGGAACTGGAAAGTGGTTGGGGACAGTTGGAAACAATTACCTGCTCCTCTGGGGATAAGAGACTGATCCCAGTGAGGAGTAGGGGTTCTGTTCTTGGACTAAGGAAGAGTGTGAATTTCCAAAGCTGGTAGAGACCAGTGGAAAAAACTCAGCAATCCTGAAAATATTTCTGGTACTGACTAAACTAAGCGTCCTGAGGTCACAGCAGAAATATCCATTATCAACCCATACCATCTAGGACTAGAGCACGGGGGAAAGAGGAGGACGCAATTATCTCTCTTGAAGGTTGGGAGGAACACAACTACAAACTTTAAAATACAGATAAGTACATATGCAATTTGAGTATTTTAGAGGATTTAGTTAAATCCTGTTTAAAGTTATTTACAGGTATATATCCATTTGGAATCGAAAGATAGGATCAAACGTTGGGCATGTGTAGAAATGATGAGACTCTAAAATATTAATATTTACTTAATAAGTGTCTCAAAGATTACTGTTTGTGTTCTTCCTAAGTGAGCTTTATACTGTATCTATTTTTTTTTAAAGTATAGTACTTATGATAAGATTAACTATTTCTGAAGATATGCATCGGTGATTGTATGGTAGAGAAGTAATGAATAGAACAGATTGATGAATCTAGAATATAATATTTTAAGTACACCTTTTTGAACAGTAAAGGAAGGTATTTCTTGGAAAAATATGGACTAAAAAATTGAAACTTAGCATTATAAATTGTGAATACAGTAAAAGTTACAAAGAACCCTCGGTCCTTACATAATATTAAACTATGCATTATGTATATACAATGAGTATAAACTGTAAAGTGATTACATGAATTCAACACCGTAAACGATTTTCATTAAAATTTAGCTAAATAGAATAGGATGTCAGTCGAGGGTTCGGTTGAAACCCCAACCCAAGACTAGTTGACTCTCAGAAATTCGCTATACTCGGAGCGAGTTATAAGGTGGTCCGGGCACCGTCTATACTGAATTTTTCATAAAATAAATTAGACATAAGAACATATATTTAAATACCGAAAACTCAGAGTTGAGAATACACTGTAGAAAAGCTGTGCACATATATATGTTTAAAGACATTAAGCATGAAATAACTAATGAGAATGCTTAAGATATATATTTTCTCTTAGGAAACAAGAAATCGAAGAAAATACATTCAGAGGGAATTAGCACAACAAGTAAATGTGGATTACTCTAAAAACTAAAATCGGTGTTTCCAATACCATTTAAAATATAAGTGAGTTGCTGCGATTAACATTGTTTATACAATTCAAAAGACTCACCAAATAGTTCTAACCCATCTTAAGCAAAAGCCATGTCCAAAAAAAAAAAAACAAATATTGAATCAGCAAGGGAGGATTCCTAGGAAGGAAACCCTCTGTAAATTTGTCTCAATAAATAAAAAGATATGTCCATTACAAAATGGAGATGCGGCAATATATCCGAAGTTTTCAAG
Organism: Pinus albicaulis; assembly: GCA_034641835.2. Lineage (NCBI taxonomy): Eukaryota > Viridiplantae > Streptophyta > Pinopsida > Pinales > Pinaceae > Pinus > Pinus albicaulis. The sequence goes on along the minus strand of CM076569.1, from coordinate 781,985,321 downwards.
TACTGTGACTGAGTTATATCGTAACAATACAATATAAGAAAGAAGAAATATGAATAAGACTTAAAATAGGCTAGCAGTTAAGCTTGTTCTGAAGTTCTTGACCCTAATAAATTTAGAAGTCGCTTGAGACCTTAAACCCCATTACGGAGATGTGATTTCATAAGTACTTGGAGAAAGGCTAGTACGTTAGCCATGAACGAAGAAACTCAGTAAAAGGTTACTTTGTATGCCAAAGAGAGACCAGTTAACCGGTAGAAAAGCCAACTTGAAAATGAAATCCTGCATAAAAACAGAAGACATGACTGTAAGAAATCTAGTCAGGAAATGCTAAACATATTTCTTCTTTTTAATAAAGGAAGAATAGTGCCATTAAAAATGAGATTTCGATAAGAGCATTACCTAAGTGAGAGAATTTTTTCCTACTCTTTGACCGTCATACTGTGAGCCTACATTCAAATGCAGAAAAACCCCAAGGAAAGATATATTAACAACAGAAAACAATAAATAAAAAGCTTGGATTAAAACCTGTCTATGCATTGAGGAAGATGGTACAGATGCGAAGGAAATAATACCTGCATAGGAGAAAAAGGAGCCAGAACTGAATGACAACAGTGGATGAGATGGTCCAAAATTTCTCTACAAATAACCTCAGCACCTCATCTATAAATCGCTGCAGAACCAAGAGAAATTAATCCTTGAAACTCTCGAAAGTCGAGAAAAGGCAAAGAAGGCATAGCCATAACTCATAGGTGCAGTAAAGCCAACCCTCAAAATGAAACAAGCTCTCAATGAAGGAGTAGAGTAAATAAGCCGAGAGGATTAAGGTTGGAAGGTATTACAATGCTTCTCCCACCTAAATTGCCAGTCGTAGATATATCACAATTCCACGGTGGAGATGCAACGAAGATCATTGAAATTCACAACAGATCGTGTTAAGAGATATCAAAGTTTTCATATGGATTTAATATCCAATACATTCTCATTTAAATTGTTTAACGTGCCAGCGTTGCCTCGTTGGTAAAGAGGGTAAATACCTCATAAAAAATGAGAGGTATGAACTCATGTTAACATAAAGTGTAATGTTGGTGGAATTAAAACAATGAGTCTCCAAATGAAACAACCTTATAATATGAATAGGAATGCTATGGTATAATGGGGGAATAACGTATATATTGCTTAAGTTGGTAGATTAAATGACATTTTTCAAATTTATTATATGAGATAGGAAGTTTTGGTAAGTTTTAACTTTGGTATGAGTTAGAAAGTTATGGTAAGTTTTAACTTTGGTATAAGGGTTAAAAACTTTAAAGTAGTAAGTACCTTTTTTTTGTGTATATGAGTGTCATAAGTGGTATCAGAGCAACATTCATACATTGGGACCCTAAAGGTCAACTAACAATTAAGCTATGTGTATACTGATGCACAGAGTTTAGAAGCATAGCAGGAACATCATAAGAAGGGTAACAATGCAACAACCACCCCAAGACACCGAGGAACCCAAAACACAACTAGTTGTGAACCCTGAAATGTGGGTTCAGTTAAGTGTCGATTAATACCAACAAATGAGTAGACTGCTGGAGGAAAAACATCATCAAACTAGTTTGTTGTTGAACACAGTACAACAATTGCAGGAAGAGATGGTGCGAGTTTGAAGCGATAATGAACAATTAATGCAAGAGCAATAGAAGATACTCAAAATTATGTTGAGAGTGCAAGCTTTTGTGATCCAAAACATTTTAACTATAAATCCTTTCGGGAAATCACATAAGAAATATAGGAACCAACAAGAAATGGAACATCCCAATGCTGATAGAGACATGCAAGAACGTGATGTACAACAAAACATAGACAACACCACTGACATAGTGGAAAGAAGCCCATCCCAGCAAAGTAACAAGAAAAAAAACTACAATGAAGCAGAATCTGGAAATTTGTCATATCAGCAAGAGGTTAAAAAGCAGAAAGTGGAGCTTCAACGGGAGTTTCGAAAAATAAAACCACCAACATTTGATGGTGAAGCTCAGGAAGTGGCAGAATCATGGTTAATAAACATGAACAAGTACTTTCAGGTGTATGAGTACAGTAGCAACCTGAAGGTTAGATTGGCCATATACCATTTAAGGGAGAAAGCCACCCTGTGGTGGGAAGAATTGAAGAATGTTCGCACACTAGAAAATTTGGCCCAATTTCCAACGGCCACTTCGTCACTATTTCGACACATAGTCGTCTCAAGAGCGACAGTTCGAGGACGGATGAAAAATGGTTAGCCATTACGTCGCAATTCCGATGCTTTTCCAAACTGTCGCAATACCGACACTTTTTCCGACATTTCCAAACAATTGTCGCTCTTCCAACGTTTGTAAATTGTTGCAATTCCGACGTTTTGAACGTCGATCTTCTGACGTTTGTAAACTGTCGCTCTTCCGACGTTTGTAAACTGTTGCAATTCCAACAATATGTGGTCTGCCGATATGTGGTCTGATGTTTTGAACGTCGCTCTTCCGATCCTTATTAAATTGTCGCAATACCGACACTTTCCCAAAGTGTCGAAATACCAACGCTTTGCAGAAGCATCGCAATACCGACGCCAGGAAGAACTGTCGCAATACTGACGGCATTTAAAATTTTTGAAAAAAATGGAACGTCGCAAGACCGATGAAAAGGGAAAACGTTCAAGGTGTTGGAATACTGACGCTTATAAGGCGTCGGAGGAGCAACGCTTACAAAGCATCGGTATAACGATGGCGGGTTCAATTTAAAAAAAAATGAAACTTTAAAACAAGACAGTAAATTGAGGGTCTATACTATATTGGAATACATAATACAAAAAGTATTGGAATACTGTAATATGTATTAGAATGGATGATGCCCAGGCTAACCTCTCTAGGCCCACATTAACACTTTTTAAGCTGCATATAAAATTCCTTCCTAATTTAATCAACAAAAGTTTCAAACCTAGGAAACTTCTATTTTTCATGCGAAACCCACAATCTCCTTATTCTTGTGCAAATAGGCATGCATCTCCAATTTCTTGCCCCAATAACTCTCAATCAATCTTAAAGCAGTCGGCCCTTATCAAAAGCACCTCATTTTAATTGATACAACCTTGTATACAAAGTTGATCCTTCAACAATAATTTATGATTATAAACCATAGAATTTTACCCATTTCGTGAGTTGATTTAATATATCGGATTCAAAGCCAATATTCGACCCTTACAAGTTATAACCTTAATGTTTAATATATCCACCTCATCAGATTTTAACTCTATGGTTTAATTCCAATAAACCATATGGCGACTCATATAAATATATTAACCCCTATCATTCGCTTCTAAGGATTAACTTCAATAATCACATATATGCTCATGGCTTGCTATAATATACATCAACATTCTCCAAGTCAAAGGTTATAAACATTAATTTAAAGCCTCGATCCCATTTAATATTTAAACCTCAACTATTAACATAATGTATCTGGGCCCACAATAATTATGACATACCTCGCCATTAATCTTTGAACATCGCGTGCAACGAACATTGTTAGATCTTGATAGTGGAAGATCAGAAAATAATCGCACATATCGTTTTTTTTTTTCCCTCCGAGCGTTAACGCTTAGAAAAAATGCGAAACTCATGATATTGGAATACCACCACCCAGTGATGTGTCGAACAGGGACATATATCGCATTTTTTCCAGAGATTCTCGTTACCACTTTTGAATAATGCGAGACCACTGGTTTAACTCCACAAAACCGCCTTTACTGTTCCTCTTCAAGGTTCTGCTCCTATGTGCTTTTGTTGTTAATTCCGCCTTTACTTCTAGTCTCTTTCCACTATATATTCGATCCAGTACCTTGAACTGTCATTCAACCTTATGTGCATAAATCAAGGTTCCGTTCATCTGTTACTCTACTGTATACCCACTTCCATTTACTTAGATTGTATCTCCACTCAATTTGTGACTTTAATTCACGGGTTTAAAATTCCAATTCCGACTACAGTAAAGTCCACATGGACTTCAAACCCCATCGATTCTTTGTATTATGGTTTTAAGAAAGGAATGGGTGTCGATTATGTGAATCGAACCCAACAACTTCTTACAACTCATATCAGTACCAGAATGGCATTCTCATACAATCGAAACCTCTTTACTCCGAAAAAGGCACATTTAACTTATCCAAAGTCCTCTCAAGGATAAATACGAATGGTCAACTCAAATTTTCAGTGTTGGTATCAACACCGACTGCTTTAATGATACAAAAAACATAATTCAAAACTCGATTACAAAGATTATTCACACACTCTTACAAAATTGTTTATTGACAGCCAAAGCTCATTCACACAGAGTTAAACCAATTCATATTCATGTAAAACTGAACCATATTCCTTCATTTATACAATGAAATCACTTACAAACTCTTTGCTTGGCCAGATCTTCAATTTTATGGCCCCTTTATCTCCTACTCTGTCTCTCCAAATCTACAGGTCTGCCCCCCTGCTTAATGCCTCAAAGGCTTATTTATACAATTTAATAATAAACTGATTCAGCTCCCTTAACGCTCAACAAAACTCTTCAAATTATTTAAAGCCTAAATTTAGCCTAAATCCCTAAAAAAACTAAAATTGACTCTTCACATTCCTAGCCATTGACTTCTCTCATGTTCTCCAACCATGTGGAGACATTTACAATTTTCTCTCTAAATTTATTTAAAACCCACTCAAATATTAACAATTACATAAGAAAGTAAATCATGAGACCCCCCTCTGTCTATTTATATACAAATTATTGTCTTGACCCTAATGCCCCTACATCAATGGACTTTAGTAATAATTTTGACTCATGAGATTTTTTGGATATCAATTAAGTATTTTTTGGATAGCACTTTCATGTAACTACAGAATATTGGAAGACAAATTACTTGATTAAAAAACAAGTAGACAGTCTCATCTATTTTTAAAGTGACTTGAATGCCTTAAGAGAGTGCTCTTTATTCTCTACTAAAATAAAGAAAGCATTTTTTTCCTTGGAAGGAAATATTGTAAACATAGAAAGGTATATAAACTTTTTGAAATGTATAGTTTTTTTGATATTATTTTTCACAGAATGTGCTTTTCCTAGGGAAACACACCTGCACTTTCCTTCATTCCATGGATGGTAGCCATAGTAAACTAGATTCTTTAAAACTCAAGGTCTGGTTAGCATCTCGATAACAATTGGCTCACTGAGGAAGCATATCACATAGCGGGATTTAAACCCAACATAAGCAAGGGAGGAAACAACATTCCCTCTCAGCCACTCAAACTACACCTAACTGGCAACAAAAAATTTCACTTAATTTCGGTTAAGCCGTGAATGAGCACAAAGGATAACCAACTTTGGGTGAATATAGAATACCAAACAAATTCGTTTTATTTTCATATTTTAAGAAACCAAAATTGTTCGATCCACTTATGAATCATGATGCTTGGGATTCATTTCATGGATGAGGGATCTGTCTTGATCTACACAGTAGACAAGTACGAAAAATATCTGAGGAAAAGCCTAGAGTATGAAGATCCAATCTAGGGATCCATCCCTCAGGAACAATAGATCTAGTAACACAGCTTTAAGTGATATTTTGTTGTTGAGGAAAATATACAATGACTATAAATGCCACCATAACTGTAATATGTTCTTGCACTTCAACCATGTAGGAGGCAATGGGAAGGAACTAGGGATGATTATATAATCGAATTGGACAAGGTTGATCCAAGTAATAATTAGATACTCAACATTAGGAAGCCAACCTTCTCAAATGAGGCCAGAGAAAATTGGAATCGAAATTAATAGCACCAATGGAGAAAGATGAGTTGAGATTCTTGTTTATGAGCTCTCAACCCAATAGTAATTTGCCTATGTTTCATGAATAAAACACTAATGCCATATCCCATGGTCCATCATTCATAGTTCTTGACATTTGATGAGATTTACCAATTTGCTTAGTTGACTATCCATTTTCACTTTGCCTCAACCCGTTTCACATTTTTGGCCTCCCTTACTCATATACTCCATGGGATTTGAACATGGATCTCATCCATGAAAACCCAAGATCTCTACCATTAATACTAACCCATGTTGAGGGCATTGAAATTTCAGCTCACCTACTAAAAAGGATTCAAATTCCACACAAGCTAATTATTCTTTGTTCAAACTTAATCTTAGGTAAATTTTAATTTCAATAAATGCAAAGCAACTTATCTTAATTTAAGTCTATAATTTCTCGAGTTCTGGCTGGGCTTAACGTAAGTTGTTCAATATAACTTTAAACATCAATGTAAACTAATGCAAAACGTATACCTTTTTTCTGAAAAAGAGATTCATTCATAAAATACATCTTAAGCATAGAATTTTGATATTTACTGTACCATATTCCTTCAATGGCTCTACCAAGTAATGAGGAAGTCAATTGTCGCGCAAGTCCCTGGCTTAGATCATACACATTCAACAAAACCTTGTATCCTTCCTGAGACTCATTTAAATCATAGTTTTCCACCAAGCTCTCTGCCCGAATTAGGGGCATGGAGAAAAAAATGAGTTGAAGGAAAAAAAAGGTATGAAAATCAGTCCTTAGGGACAGAGAAAGTAATCTTTATCTGTGAACTTGAGAGAGGACCAATGTTTGATGAAGAAGAGGTGGATTAGAGACAAGATAAGAGTCTCATGGAAAACTTAAGAAGTTCAATCCAACATAGAGGAGAAATGTCAATCCTAGAGGCATCAACAGGGGCAAATGAGCGTCAAGTTTTTCAGTCTAACTGTTTATATGAGTGTTTGTTTGCAGGACCTGAAGAATATGAAGATGAACGAGTAAAAGAAGCTGTCATAAAGGAGAAAGAAAAAAAAAATTCTCTTGAAAACAAATGCAATGAAAATAAAATGTCATGGACCTCAAATAAACAGGGTAGAGGACCAACCGAAGGAAAGCTCCAAGATTTCACAAGATGGAATAGATGGCAATCAAAATTCTAAAAAAATTCTGTAATGGCAATGTCAAATGTATAGAGATCCAGCCTATTACAAGTCTTTTATGAACTATGGATGCATGTACAGAGAGAAATTGAAGAAGCATCTCTGATTTGTAATAATGACCTCGGGTTTCAATATGAAGACGAGATAAAGCAAATGAATAACAAGTCTGATATGAAAAGGTGTATAACATACTTGGAAAAGAAACATGCAAGAAAACACCAATATGGACAAAAAACCTACTTAAGAACAATAATATACAAGGATGTCAAAGAAATGAAGGCCAAAACAGGGGACATGGAGTCGAATTCCAAAGAATTTTTTGGATTTTGAGAAGTTGCAGGTCAAGAATGGGGTAAAAGACTCATTGATAAGCTTCAATAAGGATCCATGAACTATAAGACAAAGCAAGGGAAAAGGAATTTTCTTGAGGATGTTCTTAGAGACAAGATCATGGGTTCAAATCATATTAACTGACTCAGAATAGCTGCCCTCTATCCAGATGTGTCGAGGAAGGAGATGGGATTACACAAGGATTTCCTTTCAAAACAAAAATCCATTGCTACTGTAACTGTACAGTACCACAATCAACACTTTGCAGCAATTAACCATGTGCTAATATATAATTTGAAACTCGAACACATATGCATGAAAGACTTAGAAAAGTGAAATAATTTTGTCCATCCTTATAGTAAGGCTTTACGTCAACCAAATGGTAAGCTAGCCATCAAGTCCACTGGCATGAGAGAAAGAAACTTTTCTTCCTAGTGGAGGGAACTATCATGGTGGTGCCAATCAATTAATGTTTGTAGTTCGAGCAGGCTTTTCACAGGCCTAAGTGTCTAGGCATGCATAAGTTTCCCACAATTAAAGAATTTTTTAGCATAATTTCAATTACCTCACTCAAGCCCTTTGCAGCTCCTGATCGCTCAACATTGCTGTTATCTGATTTCAGAGTCTCCAGTAACCAAGGCACCAGATCCGAGAAGTTCTATTCACCCATGCCCCTTATGAGCAACCCAAGAGCTCTAGCTGCAACAACAAGTACTTCTAGTATAGGGTCTACAAGAACCTGTGCAGAATTTAAATTAATTAGAAATGTCTGAACAAAATATCTCAATAAGACAGATACAGGGAAAAAGATTCTGCCAATACCTTCTTCACCTCAGGAAGCATCAAGCTTATATATGGTAGCATATCCTTTGGCTCTGTTACCAAAGAACACATGTTTCCAACAATCTGGGCTGCTTTCTTTGCACATGTCTGCACTTATTTCCCTAAGACCATGGTGGACTATAGGCACCAACAATGCTAGTGATGGAGCATCAATAGCATTGACAACCATTGTCTGCAATGATGGTAAGAGATAAAGGAATACAAGATGTTGGTAATAAATAAACAACATCAAATATCACAAAAAATGGTATAGAAGGCCTGACACAAAACTTTAAAAAATACCTGTAGAAGAATGTCAAAGGAATGCTTTGTGTATTCATTGGGATCTGAGATACTCAAGAGTAATGATGAAACTAGTGCTGATATTTCAAGTTTCTTGACTACACTGCCAACCTGTTAGCACTAGTCAAATAAAAATTAATTGAATAGAAGAATAAGCAATAAATATTGAAAAAAATAGAGACGATTGGAATTGACACTCGGATACAAGGCATGTTACCTGCTGTAAAGCCATCTGAGAAATGGATTGAACCTTTGGGTGTGTTTTTGTTAAAACCTACAATGTCCATGATAAAGAATTAGATTACTGAACCAAAAGAATAAGATAATTAGGTAAAACAAAGATTGTGATAGTTTAGAACCCTAAGCAATCTCAAAGTTTACTTCAATATTTCTTCATTGATCCAAACCTTAGTCATTTTAGGAACAATTTTTGGAAGGCATTGTGATAGCTGTTGAGGTGCAAAGTAAGCCATTGCTTCCAGTAGCTGGACACTTAACTTATGTAACAGAACAATGATCAAATAGTGCAGGTAATACAAGTTCTAGCTAGGGATCAAAACCCAAACCCCTAATTTAGGCAGATTAGCGCCTGCACGCACACACAAATAATATTATTCGTCTATACAATCAAATTTTCCATATAGTAGGGTTCCAACAAGGGGGAAAAGACGATGAAGCCAAGTGAAGCTTAGCCAGTGTAACGCCTGCAACGAGTGATAGCAGTGCAGCTTCTGTGGTAAAGTCTAATCAAGCTTATAAGCTCCCACAGAGGCCATAGTGCATTTGTTTCATCAGATCGGGTTGGTAATGGGTTGCAGTCCCAATAGAAAAAATTACAAGCAGACCCATGAGACAAGATCCTGAAAAAAAAGCTAAAACTCTGACCAAAATTCTTGTTGTATTGAAGAATAAGATACCTTTTTTTTGGATTTGTGGAGTTGAGACCAATGCAGAGATCCTCACACTGTCCATGGTGACAGATCGATGAGCATGGCTCGGGGCACAAATCTCCTGCACCCTTCCTCCAAACCTGCAATAGTATGGCTGCATCCTTCTTCAAAACGAGCGAAAATATGGCTGCATCTTCCCTCCTTCCCTGGACAAACCATGCAACTGGAGGGAAATGAAAGAGGGAAATTAAAACTTTTGATATTTGAAATGTTTTGACATTTTGAAATAAAACATGTGTGTTTTTTTTAATGCCACTCAAATTCATTTAAAAATATATATTTTTTAATAATTATAATAATTTTTAAATAATTAAAATAATTTCTAAATAATTAAATGTTTGTTTATTTTGATTGTTTAAAAATATTTCCAATCAAAAAAATAAAACATATTTTTTTGAGAAGCAATTAAAATTATATGAGTAAATAATGGACCGATTTTTGCATATAGTAATCCTTCTACCCTATTAAATCATCATGCTTTATTAAAAGGAGTTTTAAACTTTACACTATTAAATTATGTTGTATTTTAAATATTTGGAGTTCTAATATTTTTTTATATATATATTTTTTCTTTATAACTTATGTATTATTTTTTCCTTGGATATTTACCTGTAATTGAATGCAAATAGTAATTCAATTTTGGTAGCTTCCATTTTAATTATCAATACTATTTTAATTTTTTATCATGCTTCAAGACTCTAGATTAGGTTAGGAAATTGTGATGATAGATAGGGATCACTTAATAGGGCCATTATATGGATTATACGCACAATCCTTAGTAATGCCAATTCCTTTGATTTTTTTCTATGAGGAGCCTAGTTATGCTCCTTAAAATTCAAGGACAAAATTCAAATTGATTATGCTCCATACACTCCAAAAGAGGGGCATCCCTATTGGTAACAAAGCTACAAGCCTATTTGGTAGTTACACCAAAATTATTGGGATTCAAAGACTGATATGATTCCAAAATTGGCTCATTTTAAAGTTCACATAATGGAAATTATGGCAGCTTGTATGTCATAGGCTATGTACCCCATGAACAATGGCATTAACCTTTGCTACAGTTCAGGCTTATACCTGAGCTTTGGAATCTAGAAATCAAAATGTGGTTTAAAATTTAAATTATCCTCCTATAGGTGACTGACCAAACTACATTTCTAATAGGGAAGCTTTTGTAATCATTCAATATTTAAAAGACTTGGCATGAGTCAATTTGGGGAATTGAAGCTAGTATGAACCCCCCTCTTCTCAAACAGGAGAAAAAATCATGGAGGATCAAGGGCGATGGTAAGACGAGAAAGTTGGATGAGGAAGCCAATAGCGCCACTCTGCAACTCTCGAAGGACTATCTTCACTCATTGTTGGAGCCACTGAGAAAAGATGGTCCGACCCGAACATGCCTGATCAAGCGACCTCACACGGCTCGACACGACGTGCCCGAACGAACGATTAGTCGAGCGACCTCACACGGTGCAACATGGTGCACCTGACCGAACGATGCCACAAGGGAGAAAACAAAAAATGGGTCGCCCGAATGTGCACAAGGCACCTGGGTAGTCACAACTTAGCAAAAATAATACGGGCGCCCTCGAATGAAACAGCCCGACCCGAACACGCCCGGTTGGGAGACCTCACACGGCGCGCCCGACCAAATAATGCCACAAGGGAGAAAATGGAGAACAGGCCGCCCGAACGTGCATAAGGCACCCGGGCAGTCACAACTTAGCAAAACTGATACGGGCACCCTCAAACGAAACAGCCTGACCCGAACGCGCCCAATCGTACGACCTCACACAGCGCGACATGACACACCCGAACGAACGATGCCACAAGGGAGAAAACAGCAGACAGGCCACCCAAACGTGCACAAGGCACTCGGGCGGTCACAATTTAGAAAAAATGATACAGGCACCATCGAACGAAATGACTCAACCTGAACGCGCCCGGTCGGGTGACCTCACACGGCGCGCTTGACCGAAGATGCCATAAGGGAGAAAACGGCAGACGGGCCGCCTGAACGTGCACAAGGCACCCGGGCGGTCCCAACTTAGCAAAACAGATATGGGTGCCCTCGAACGAAATGGCCCGACCCAAACGCGCCTGGTCGAGCGACCTCACACGGCGTGACACGACGCACCCGAAAAAATGATGCCACAAGGGATCAAACAGCAAACGGGCCACCCGAACGTGCACAAGGCACCCGGGCGGTCACAACTTTGCAAAACTAATACGGGTGCCCTCGAATGAATTGGCCTAACCTGAACGTGCTTGGTCGGGTGCCCTCACACGGCGTGCCCGACCGAACGATGCCACAAGGGAGAAAATGGCAAACAGGCCTCCCGAACGTCCTTGTTGAGCGAATGGAGTACATGGTAGAATCGGATTTCTTTCATCTGCTGATCAAGTGCTTGGAATCGACTGATTGTTTGTTGTAGGATCACATTGGAGGCGTTCTGGTTGTATACCATCAAAATAATGACAATAGCCGAATCTCCAAAGATCGTTGTTGTGCATATGCCAAGTTTTTGAAGCTGAATGAGACCTTGATAAAGAGCGAGAGCTTCGGCCCTGTTATTGGATAGATTGCATAATCCCCATTCATAGGCAGTTATGATGTCTCCATTGGCGTTACAGATGATTCCTCTAGCCTCGGCCATTCCTAGATTAGATTTAGAGGCACCATCAAAAAAGAGATAATGGGTGTTGCAGTTTCTGAGCCAGAGAGAAAAATCCTCATCTTTCATTCTAATTTTCCAACTATAGCTAGAATTTTTGCTGTTGTTAATGTCACTCCTCTTGTGGGCATTGTTGTTTTTGTCTAGTAAATACCCTATGAAGTTCCTTTCTTCAACATAGAGTTTGGCTATGTCAAGTTTCCCTTGACTTTTAGCAGACATTGCTTCCAATGTGAGACTCCATGCCTTATTGTATAACTTCCTGATGTTGGTTTCTTTGTCCTTGAAGACCATGCGATTTCGAGCTAGCCATATATTCCATAGGAGAAAGCATGGTAAATAATTCCATACTCTACGAGAAAATTTGTTTTTCTTATGCTGCCAAGGATGGTTTCTTTTCCAAAGATGCAAGACTTCAGCAATGGAGTTGTTGGGACCCTAGGGAAGGTTGATGTTCCGAAAATCTTCTCTCCAAGGGACAATGGAAAAGGGGAAATCTATGAACAGATGCTAAATGGTTTCCTCAGCTACTTGACAATTTGGACAACGAGATGGGCCAATTACCCCATGTTTTTTTAGATTCTCAAACATGAGGACTTTCCCTTTTAGGAGGACCCAAATAAAGAATTTTATTTTTGGGAGAGTCTTCGTTTTCCAAGCTATTTTCCACTGTGCCCCAATGGGCATGGAGTATTCATTGATGCAGATTTGCTGGTAAGCTACTTTGACTGTGTAGCTAGAGCCTGAGGGATCCCAGCGAAATCCATCATTATTGTTGCGTTTGGTGGGGGCAATGCGATGAAGATGGGTTTGAAGATTGGTGAGGCTTGCTTCCAATTCAATGGGTATATTTGGGAAGATCCATCCTTTGCAAATCTGTGATTAAGTGTCCAAATGAGATATCTGATCCAAAGTATGAATCCCCATGCTGTTAAGAAAGGATAGGATCTGCTGAGTTCCAGGTTTGCTGCTAATGGGTTGCTGGCCCATTATCTTGTCTTCTCCAATTCTAATATGGTTGCCACTCTTTATTGGTTATTCAGAAGGAGTATGAATACACCACCATTAATATTAAGGTAACCGGCCCTTAGCAAATCAAGGGGTTTAGGGGTTAGATGTTTAGGGTTTAGGGGGTTAAATGGGTTAGGGTTTTAGAGGTTTAGGGGGTTAGTGGATTTAACAGTTAATGATTTTAGGATAGGGTTACATGAAGTCATCAACTAGTTTAGGGTTAAATGGGTTAGGGTTTTAGAGAGTGTTTAGGGTTAAAGATTTAAAGTAGACATTTAAATAGGGCTGTTACAAGCATGGGGCTAGGGTTTAGGGGGTTAAATGGGTTAGGGTTTCAGGGGTTTAGGGGGTTAAATATTGGGTTAGGGTTTTAGGGGTTTAGGGGGTTAAATATTGGGTTAGGGTTTTAGGGGTTTAGGGGGTTAAATGGGTTTGGGGTTGGGAATTAGTGTTTAAGGGGTTAGGGGTTTAGGGGGTTAAAAGGGTTGGGGGTTGGGAATTAGTGTTTAAGGGGTTAGGTGTTAAGGGTTAAAGTTGGTTTAGGGTTTAGGGGTTAAATGGGTTAGGCGTTCATTACGAGGTTTAGGGGCTTGGGTGATTTAGCAGTTAAGGATTTTAGCTAAGGGTTAGGGGTTAAGGGGTTAAGAGGTTAGAGGTTTAGGGTTTAGGGGTTTAAATGGGTTATAGGGGTTTAGAGGTTTAGGGGGTCAGGGGATTTAGTAGTTAAATATTTTTGGGGTTAAGGGCTAGGGTTGGGGGTTAAATTGGTTAGGGTTTTAGGGGGTTAAATGGGTTAGACCAGTTGGGAAATAGGGTTTAAGGGGTTAGGGGTAAAGGGTTTATAGTTTTACGGTTTAGGGGGTAAATGGGTTAGGGATTTAGGGGTTTAGGGGGTTAACTGGGTTAGGGGTTAAGGGTTTAAGGGTTAGTGGTTAAGGGTTTAGAGGTTTAGGGTTTAGGGGTTAAATGGGTTAGCGGTTTAGAGGTTTATGGTTTAGGGGGTTAAATGGGTTAGGGGATAAGGGGTTATAGGTTTAGGGTTTAGGGGGTTAAATGGGTTAGGGTTTTAGGGGGTTAGGGGATTTAGCAGTTAAGGATTTTAGGGGTTAGAAGTTAGGGGCTAATGGGGTTAGGTTTTAGGGGGTTAGATGGGTTAGGGGTCGGGAATACGGGTGCCCTCGAACAAAACAGCCTGAACCAAATGCGCCCGGTCGGGTGACGTCGCACGGCGCGCCTGATAAAATGATGTCACGAGGGAGAAAATGGAAAACGGGCCGCCTGAACGTGCACATAGCACTCTGGGCGGTAATAACTTAGAAAAACTGATACGGGCGCCCTCGAACAAAACGGCCCGTCTCGACTCGAACCCGCCCGGTTGGGCAACCTCACACAGCGCGACATGGCACACTCGAACAAATGATGCCACAATGTAGCAAATGGAAAACGGGCCACCCGAACGTTCATAAGGCACCTGGGCAGTCACAACTTAGAAAAACTGATACGGGTGCCCTCAAATGAAATAGCCCAACCCGAACGCGCCCGGTCGGGTGACCTCACAAGCTGCACCAGACCGAACAATGCCACAAGGGAGAAAATGACAAACGGGCCGCCCGAACATGCACAAGGCACACGGGCGGTCACAACTTAGCAAAACTGATACGGGCGCCCTCGAACGAAATGGCCCGACCCGAACACGCCCGGTCAGGCAACCTCAAACGGCACGCCCGATTGAATTATGATGTCACAAGGGATAAAATAGAAAACGAACCACTCGAACATGCACAAGGCACCCGGGTGGTCACAACTTAGCAAAACTGATATGGGTGCCCTTGAACGAAACGACCTGACCCGAGTGCCCAGTCGGGAAACCTCACACGACGCGACACAACGCGCCTGAACGAACGATGCCACAAGCGAGCAAACAGAAAATGGGCCACCTGAACATGCACAAGGCACCTAGGCGGTCACAACTTAGCAAAACTGATACGAGCACCCTCGAACGAAACGACCTGACCTGAATGCGGCTGGTCGGGCGACCTCACATGGCGCGCCCGACCGAACGATGCCACAAGGGAGCAAACAAAAAATGGGCCACCTGAATGTGCACAAGGAACTTGGGCGGTCGCAACTTAGAAAAACTGATACGAGTGCCCTCGAATGAAACGACCTGACCTGAACGCGCCCACTCAGGCGACCTCACATGGCATGACACAACGCACCCGAATGAACGATGCCACAAGGGAGCAAATGGGAAACGGGCCATTCGAACATGCACAAGCTGGCACCCAGGCGGTCACAACTTAGCAAAACTGATACGGGCACCCTCGAATGAAACGACCCAATCAGAACGTGCCCGGTCGGGCGACCTCGCACGGCGCGACACGGCGCGCCCGACTGAACGATGTCACAGGGGAGAAAAAAGAAAACGGGCCGCCCGAAGGTGCACAAGACACCCGGATGGTCACAACTTAGCAAAGATGATATGGGCACCCTCGAACGAAACGACCCAACCAAAACGCGCTCGGTCGAGCGACCTCACATAGTGCGCCCGATCGAACGATGCCACAAGGGAGAAAACAAAAAATAGGCCACCCGGTGCACAAGGCACTCGGGCAGTCACAACTTAACAAAATTGATACAGGCACCCTCGAATAAAACGACCCGACCTGAATGTGCTCGGTCGGGAGACCTCACACGGTGTGACACGGCCCGCCCGACCGAACGATGCCATAAAGGAGAAAACAACAAACGGGTCACCTGAACGTGCACAAGGCACTCGGATGGTCACAACTTAGCAAAACTGATACAATCGCCCTCGAACAAAACGAGCCGACCTTAATGCGCCCGGTCGGGCGACCTCAGACGACGCGACACGGTGCGCCCTACCGAATGATGCCACAAGGAAGAAAATGACAAACGGTCCACCCGAACATGCACAAGGCACCCGGGTGGTCACAACTTACCAAAATTGATATGAGCACCCTCGAACAAAACGACCCGACCCAACCCGAATGCGCCCGGTCGAGCGACCTCACACGACACGACACGACGCGCTCGAACGAATGATTCCACAAGGGAGCAAATGGAAAATGAGTCACCTGAACGTGCATAAGGCACCCAGGTGGTCACAACTTAGCAAAAATGATACGAGCGCCCTCAAATGAAATGACCCAACCCGAATGCGCCAGTCAGGCGACTTCACACGGTGCGCCTGACCGAACGATGCCACAAGGGAGAAAACGTCAAATGGGCCACCCGAACGTGCACAAGGCACCCGGGCAGTCACAACTTAGAAAAATTGATACGGGCGCCCTCGAATGAAACGACCCGACCCGAACGTGCCCGGTCGGGTGACCTCACACCGCGCAACACGACGCACCCGATCAAACGATGCCACAAGGGAGAAAATGGAAAACGGGCCACCCGAACGTGCACAAGCTATTACCCAGGCGGTCACAACTTAGCAAAACTGATACAGGCACCCTCGAATGAAACGACCAGACCAGAACGCGCCCGGTCGAGCGACCTCACATGGTGCGACACGGCGCGCCCGACCAAACGATGTCACAGGGGAGAAAACAGAAAACGGTTCGCCAGAAGGTGCACAAGACACCCGGGCGGTCACAACTTAGCAAAACTGATATGGGCACCCTGGAACGAAACGGCCTGACCCAAATGCGCCCGGTCGGGCAACCTCACATGGCGCGCCAAACCAAATGATGCCACAATGGAGAAAACAGCAAACGGACCACCCGGTGCACAAGGCACTTGGGCGGTCACAACTTAGAAAAACTGATACGGGCACCCTTAAATGAAATGACCCAACCTAAACGTGCCCGGTCGGGTGACCTCACATGGTGCGACACGACGCGCTCGACCGAACGATGCCACAAGGGAGCAAACGACAAACGGGTCACCCGAACGTGCACAAGGCACTCGAGCGGTCACAACTTAGAAAAACTGATATGGTCGCCCTTGAACGAAACGTCTCGACCTAAAAGTCTCTGGTCGGACGACCTCACACGACGCGACATGGTGCGCCCGACCGAACTATGCCATAGGGGAGAAAATGGCAAACGGGCTGTCCGAACGTGCACAAGGCACTCGGGTGGTCACAACTTAGCGAAACTGATACGAGCACCCTCGAACTAAACGACCCGAACCAAGTCGAACGCGCCGGGTCAGGCGACCTCACACGGCGCAACACGACGTGCCCGAACTTACGATTCCACAAGGGAGAAAATGACAAACTGGCCACCCGAATGTGCACAAGGCACTCGGGCGGTCACAACTTAGAAAAATTGATATGGGCACCCTCGAATGAAACGGCCCGACCTGAATGCGCCCGATCGGGTGACTTGACACAGTGCGACACGACGCGCCCAACCAAACGATGCCACAAGGGAGCAAACGGAAAGCAGGCCACTTGAACGTGCACAAGGCACCCGGGCGGTCACAACTTAGCAAAACTGATACGGGCGCCCTCGAACGAAACGGCCCCAACCAACTCAAACGCGCCTGCTCGGGTTAGCTCACATGGTGTGACACGACACGCCTGACCGAACGATGCCACAAGGGAGAAAACGGAAAACTGGCCGCTCGAACATTCACAAGGGACCCAAGTGGTCAAAACTTAGCAAAAATGATACGGGTGCCCTCAAACGAAACGGACCGACCCGAACACTTCCCTATAACAAGTATTTAGTGTGGAACCTTGTCTCGAAAACTCCAACAACCACATTAAATCTTATTGTGGATCCCAAAGCATCTAATTATAGGGCTTGGCAAAGAACCCTAGATTACACCTTTCACAAAACTTTGAAAACCAATAATGCATAGTAATCCAAAATTATCCATAAAAGGATCATCAATGCCTCCGCATTGTGCCACTAACAATTCATGTGCAATCATTAAAATATAAACTATAGGTTTTAAACAATCCACTATCAACGAAGCTCGACTATAATGAACCTGCTCATTTTCAACCTCATAATCAGGTTTTTTCCAATCGATGGAAATAGGATAACATGCAAATTGAGTCAATGAACTATCCATAATCTAGAACAATCTATTGTTTCATATGCAGGATGCAAGGTTTTTATTTGAAATCATTATACGTTGATGCCTGTCCCCTTTAATTTTCATCTATAGAGATGCAAGAGAAAACCTATACAAAATATGGATGCATACCTTTGTTTTTAGCTTGCAAGAGAAAACCTATACAAACTATGGATGCATACCTTTATTTTTATCTTGGACGCATCTTCTGTCCACAAAAAATTCGACTTCACCATGCCAATTGTCAATACACAAAAACTTAGAATGTTGCACCACTTTTAGACTTACTTAATCATTAACACTCACTACTTTCATACAAACATCGCAAGAGCGACTCATAAGCCAAACTGTCGCAAGAGCAACACTTTTACCCGAACTGTCGCAATATCGACGCTTTCCTCAAACGTCGCAATAGTGACACTTAGCTCTATGTCGTTGCAATTCCAACACTTTTGCCTGAACTGTTGCAATTACGACACTTTTACCCGAACTGTTGCAATAGCGACACTTTCCTCAAACGTCGCAATAGCGACACTTAGCTCTATGTCGTCGCAAACCTGACACTTTTTCCCAAACTGTCACAATTCTGACGCTTTTCTACAAACGTCAGAAGACCGACACTTGTCTCCAAACGTCGGTATAGTGACAGTTGTGGGCGGGATTTGAAAAATTGATCAAATTTGGGGAAATTTCCGACATTTGGTCAAAAGTGTCGGAACCAAAGTGTTGAAATTTCTGCCAAATGTACTAGTGGCAGCATTGAGGAACAAGATGTGACATGGGAATTGTTCCAACAATAATTTAAAGAAAAGTATTTGACAGAATGTTTCTATGATGAAAAAGCTAAGGAATTCCATGACTTGAGGCTGGGACAGATGACTATGGATGAATATATCACCACGTTCACCTCCCTGTTACGATATGTCCCATACCTTCGAGAGGAAAATGCCAAGGTGCAAAGATATCTGAGCAGCCTCCCAACACATATGAAAGAGTGAATTGAATTTGTGAATCCCAAAACCATGGAAGAAGCCATTCGTAAGGGATGAATGTTCTGTCAGTAGTCCAAGGCTAAGGGGAGGCTGGAAAAATTTGGCAGCCAAAGAAGGGACAGAAAAAGAGCTCCAACTTAAAAGGAGCCAAAAGAAATAACTTTGAGAATTTTGTGTGAAGTTATATCAATAAATAATTTGGCAGAAATCATTAGAGAACTCGATGGCCAGCAGAAGAAAAGCCTACAGAGGCATCTACCAAACCTAAGCAAGGGTAGGTGACCAAGACACCTCTACAGTGTTGGGGGTGTGGTGAGGCACACTACTATAAAAACTGCCCACAGCGAGCGATAAATGACACAGTTGCAAACTTGCAGGAGGCTTCTACAGTAAGTGATGTGGTGTGAAACATTTCTCGTATCAACGCGGCATTGGAGGATCAACAGGCAGATTATCAACCAACGATGATTTAGTTGGAAGGTAAATTACCGTCTCAATTTGTTTCTATTTTGGTAGACCCAGGTGCAAGTCTAAGTTATGTTAGTCCCAAAATAGTGGAAATGTGAAAATTAAAAGAGCATAACTTCAAAAACTCGTGGCTGGTACAGCTAGCCACAGGAGAAAAATGGAAGGTAACTGCTAAAATTCAAAACTGTATTTTGGAGATTTCAGAATATAAGTTAGATGTAGACCTAAACATATTGCCATTAGGGTCCTACGATGCTTTGCTGGGAATGGATTGGCTTAAAAAACATTGGACCTTAGTGGACTGCAAGGAAAAGATTATTTATTATAGAATGAAAGATGGAACACGTAAGGATATTCAGGGAGTCAAGAAGCCGCTACAGCTACGCCCAATCACAGCATCACAAATGAGTAAATGTATGAGGAAGGGATGCCAAATATATGCTGTTCAGGTTGGATATTCTAACTTCAAGGGAAAATCACCCCTGATGGAAAACATATCAGTGGTACAAGAATTCATGGTTGTTTTTCTAGAAAATATTCCTGGATTACCACCAAGGTGAGATATTGATTTTAATATTGAATTGATGCCAGGAGAATCACCTGTGTCAAGGGATCCTTACAGAATGATAATTCCATAATTAAATGAATTTAAAATGCACTTACAGGAACTTCTGGACAAAGGTAACATTCGTCCAAGTGTGTCCCCTTGGGGAGAACCAGTGCTATTCGTGAAAAAGAAGGATGAAACCATGTGAATGTGCATGGATTATAGACAAATTAACAAGTTAACAATTAAGAATAAGTATCCATTACCAAGGATCGATGATCTGTTTGATCAGGTGAAGGGGGGAATAGTTTTTTCTAAAATCAATTTAAGATCTGGATATCACCAGATCCGAATCAAGGATGAAGACATATGCAAGATAGATTTCCGTACTAGGTATGGGCATTATGAATTTGTGGTGTTACCCTTTGGGTTAACAAATTTGCTAGAAACCTTCATGAGGTTAATGCATGGAATATTTCACCCCTTCCTGGATAATTTTATACTAATATTTATAGATGATATTTTAATTTATTCTAAAAACCAAGAAGAACATAAAGAGCATTTGAGAATTGCGATGGAAATACTAAGAAAACTCCAGTTGTATGCTAAGTTCAGCAAATGTGATTTCTTTAAAATAGAAATTTAGTACCCAGGCCATGTCATTTCAGCAGAAGGGATTGTTGTTGACTCAGAGAAGATTAAGACAATTATGGAATGGCGAGTACCCAAGAATGTGGCATATATTCGATCCTTTATGGGATTAGCTAGGTACTATCAAAGACTTATCGAGGGATTCTCCAAAATTTCTTTTCCCATTACCTCTTTGCAGAGAAAAGGAAATGTTTTCAAGTGGACTGTTGAATATCAGAACAATTTTTAAAAATTAAAATAGCTTTTGACCATTGCACCAGTGCTAAGTGTAGCTGACCCTAACAAAGAATTTGAATTTTGTACAGACGCCAGTAAAGAGGGTGTTGGGGTAGTTCTATCTCAGGAAGGAAAAGTGGCGGCATATGAGTCAAGAAAGTTAAAGGATCATGAACAAAGGTATTTAACATATGATCTGGAATTAACAACAGTAGTACATGTGCTGTGGGTGTGGAGACACTACTTGTTGGGTAAAAAGTTTGTGTTAAAGGCATATCATAGCAGCTTGACTAGTTACTTCAAGAAAGCTGATTTAAAATCTAGATAGGAAAGATGGAATGCCTTTCTAAGGGAATTTGATAGGGAAATTCATCACGTAAAGGGTAAGGAAAACTAGGTAGCTGATGCTTCAAGTAGGAAGATACATTTTTTTATGAACTATATTGTAATAAGCTGGAAAGTAAATTTTTAGATCAGGTAAAGGAAGAAGCACAAAAGGATCTCGAATATCAATTCCTGTGGCAGCAAATGGAAGAGACCAGAAGGAAAGGAAATACTTCTGAATATGGAATAAATAATGATCAGATGCTCACCTTTAGAGGAAAGGTGTATGTACCAAACCGTGTGGGTTTAAAAGAGTTGATTATGGATGAATACCACAGAAGTAACTATGCGGGTCACCCAGGATACCGGAAAATGTTGACAGGAATTAGAAAAGTGTTTTTCTGGCCTGGTATGCATAAAAATTGCTGAATATCTAACTAAATGTTTGCAGTGTCAGTAGGTTAAGGTGGAGCATAGACATCCCGCAAGATTGTTGCAGCCCATACAGGTACTTGAATGGAAATGGGAGGTTATATTTCTAGACTTCATTATAGTTTTACCGTGAAAAAAAAGGAAAAATGACTCCATCATGGTGGTAGTGGACAGATTGAGTAAATCTGCACACTTCATACCTGTGCGGTCTACTTACAAGACTGTATAGATAGCAAACATATTCATGAGGGAAATTTTCAGGCTGCATCGTATTCCAAGGACAGTTATCTCAAACAGGGATGTTAAGTTTACCTCAGCATTTTGGAAGAATATTTTTACAAGTTTGGGGACCCAAGTAAACTTTAGTACAACTTATCATCCCCATAACGACAGTCAACCAGAGTGAGTAAACCAAGTATTGGAGGATATGCTGCACATGTATGTGATGCAACAACCAACGAAATGGGAAGACTATTTTCATCTTGTTGAATTTTCTTACAACAATAGTTATCAAGAGTCCCTGAAGATGAGTCCTTTCGAGGCTTTGTATGGAAGGCAGTGTCGCACACCCATAAATTGGAGCAGCCCCAAAACAAAATTAATGTTGGGACCAGAAATGCTGGCTGAAATGGAATCAGAAGTAAATAAGATAAGACAAAATTTAAAGGCTACACAAGATCAGCGAAATATCTACGCAGATAAAATAGGTCTTACCGAGAATTCGAAGTGGGAGACCATGTGTATGTGAGGATCAAACCTAAGAGGATTACCTTGCGGTGGACCTCTTGTGCCAAGTTGGCTCCCAAGTTCTGTGGACCTTTCCAAATTTTGGAAAGAGTAGGACCTATGGCCTACCGGGTGGCTCTACCCAGTCACATTCAAGTACACAATGTGTTTCATGTGTCCTTGTTGAAGCATTATGTGCATGATGCAAAGCACCTAATACATTGGAAAAACATACAATTATAATAGAATTAAAAATATTAACATGGAATATGATTTCCGAGAATTTGACATGGAATTTTGTTGTTTGCAGGTAGAGCCAGACGCAAAGTTTCTGGTTGAGCCACAACACATACTTGACCGGAGGGAAATCATGCTCCAGAAGTGAGTCATCACCTAGGTTAAAGTGCAGTGGAAGCACTTCAACCCAGATATGGTTACTTTGGAGGACGAAAGATTTGTGCGTGAGGCTTTCCCAGAGCTCTTTCCAGAACTAGAGTGAAAAACTAAGGACAATGTTACTTCCAGGGGGGAAGTTGTGACAGCTGCATTAAGGATGACTAGTTGCTAACTAGTTAAAAGACATTTTTAGTTATTTTTTTAAGAAAAAGACTGGAATTATTATTATTTTGCTAAAAATTTATTTTCATTAGTGAATAATTATGAATAATAAATCAGTTATGGGAATTAACTGCATAAAAAGTAAAATTTGATGCTAAATGTTTTCCAAGAACTAGAAAATGGTTGGGGACAGTTGGAAACAATTACCTACTCCTATGGGGATAAGAGATCGATCCCAGTGAGGAGTAGGGGTTCTGCTCTTGGACTAACGAAGAGTGTGGATTTCCAGAGCAGGTAGAGACCAGTGGAAAACACTCATCAATCCTGAAAATATTTCTGGTACTGACTGGACTAGGCGTGCTGAGGTCACAGTAGAAATATCCACTGTTAACTCGTACCATACAGGACTGGAGCACGGGGGAAAGAGGAGGACGTAATTTCCTCTCTTGAAGGTTTGGAGGACCACAACTACAAACTTTAAAATACAGATAAGTACATATGCAATTTTAGTATTTTAGAGGATTTAGTGAAATCTTGTTTAAAGTTATTTACAGGTATATATCCATTTGGAATCAAAAGACAGGATCAGATGTTGGGCATGTGTAGAAATTAATGAGACTCGAAAATATTAATATTTAGTTAATAAGTGTCTCAAAGATTACTGTTTGAGTTCTTCCTAAGTGAGCTTTATACTGTGTCTGTTTTTTTTTTAAGTATAGTAGTTATCTTAAGATTAACTATTTCCAAAGGTATGCATCGGTGGCTGTATGGTAGAGAAGTAATGAATAGAACAAATTTATGAATCTGGAATATAAGATTTTAAGTACACTTTTTCGAACAATAAAGGAAGGTATTTCTTGATTAAAGATGGACTGAAAAATTGAAAGTTAGCATTATAAATTGTGAAGAGAGTAAAAGCTACAAAGAACCCTCGGTGCTTACATAATCTTAAACTATGCATTATGTATATACAAGGAGTATAAACTGTAAAGTGATTACATGCATTCAACAATGTAAAGGATTTTCATTAAAATTTAGCTAAACAGAGTAGGCTCTCAGTCGAGGGTTCGGGTGAAATCCCAACCCAAGTCTAGTCGCCTCTTAGAAATTCTCTATACTCGGACAAAGTTATAAGGTGGTTCGGGCACCGTCTACTAAATTTTTCATAAAAGAAATTAGATATAAGGACATATATTTAAATAACGAAAACTCAGAGTTGAGAATAAACTGTATAAAATTTGTGCGCATATATATGTTTAAAGAAATTAAGCATGAAATAACTAACAAGAACGCTTAAGATATATCTTTTCACTTAGGAAACAAGAAATGGAAGAAAATACATTCAGAGGGAATTAGCACAGCAAGTAAATGCAGATTACTGTAAAAACTAAAACCGGTATTTCCAATACCATTTAAAATATAAGTGAGTCTTTGCACTTAACATTGTTTTTACAGTTCAAAAGACTCACAAAACAGTTCTGGCCCATCTTAAGCAAAAGCCATATCCAAAAAAAAAAAAAAACAAAGATTGAATCAACGAGGGAGGATTCCTAGGAAGGAAACCCTTCGTAAATTTGTCTTAATAAATAAAAAGATATGTCCATTACAAAATGGAGATGCGGAAATATATCCGAAGTCCTCAAGTACTAAGACTTAGTTATATCCTAACAGTAAAATATAAGAAAGAAGAAATAGGAATAAGACTTCAAATAGGCCAACAGTTAAGCTTGTTCCGAAGTACTTGACCCTAAGAAATTTAGAAGTCGCTTGAGACCTTAAACCCCATTGCTGGAATGTGAATTCATAAGTACCTTGAGAAATTCTAGTGCATTAACCATGAACAAAGAAACTCAGTAAAAGGTTATTTTGTATGCCAAAGAGAGACGAGTTATTCGGTAGAAAAGCCGACCTAAAAATTTAATCCTGCATAAAAAGCTATGGAAGGCGTGACTATAAGAAATCTAGTCGGGAAATGCTAAACGTATTTCTTCTTTTTAATAGATGACGAAAAATGCCATTAAAAATGAGATTTCGATAAGAGCATTACCTGAGTGAGAGAATTTTCTCCTACTCTTCGACCGTCGCACTGTGAACCTACATTCAAATGCATAAAAAACTGAAGGAAAAATATATTAACAGTGGAAAACGATAACTGAAAATCTTGGATTAAAACCTGTCTATGCATTGAGGAAGATGATACAGATGTCAAGGAAATAATACTTGCACAGGATCAAAAGGAGCCGGAACCGAATGACAACAGTGGATGAGATGGTCCAGAATTTCTCAGCAAATAATCTCGACACCTCTTCTATAAATCTTTGTAGAACCATGATAAATTAACCCACGAAACTCTCACAAGTCGGGGAAAGGAAAAGAAGGCATAGCAATAACTCATGGGCACAGCAAAGCCAACCCTCAGAATTAAACAAGTTCTCAACGAAGGAATAGAGTCAGTAAGCCAAGAGGATTAGGGTTGTCAGGTATTACAATGTTCTCCCGCCTAAATTGCCAGTTGTAGATCTATCACAATTCCACAGTGGAGATTCAACGGAGATCATTGAAATTTGCAACAGATCGCATTAAGAGATCTCAAAGTTGTCATATGGAGTTAATAGCCAGTACATTCGCATTTAAATTGTTTAACGTGCCAACGTTGCCTCATTGGTAATGAGGGAAAATATCTCATAAAAACGAGAGGTATAAACTCATGTTAACATAAAGTGTAATGTTGGCGGAATTAAAACAATGAGTCTTCGAATGAAACAACCTTATAATATGAGTAGGAATTCTATGGTATAACGAGGGTATAACGTATATATTGGTTAATTTGGTAGCTTAAATGAAATTTTTTGAATGTATTATATGAGATAGAAATTTTTGGTAAGTTTTAACTTTGGTATGAGTTAGAAAGTTCTGGTAAGTTTTAATTTTGTTATAAGGGTTAAAAACTTTAAAGTAGTAAGTAATTTATTTATTTATTTTTCATATATGAGTGGTAAGTTGAAAGAGTGTAATTATTCTTTGTGCTCGAGAATTCTTGAGCAGTAAGAGAATTAATTACAATAACAAGAACTATGATAGATATGATTAAAATAAATGCTAAAAAAAAAATAGCTTAGCCTCATAAAGTCTAAGCCATCATTGTTATCAAAAGAAACAAATATCTCAGATCCACAACTGTTGTCAAAATTTCATTTCCAATGTGACCAATAACAAAATATTATATATAATATAAAAACTCAAAGAATATCCTCAAAAAATTATGTTCAATTAATATTTTTGTCCAGTGGAACAAAATTCAAATCTAGACAAGGTCTTACGCAAAACATAATCTCAAGATTCTCCACAAAAAATTGTGAGCAAAATAAAAAATTGACACAGTAATCAAAATTGGAATTAAAATTGAAAATATTGATACTTAATTTGAAACATAAATGTGTTCATCACAATCGGAACTGATATTGGGCTCTCATCAACCATAATGTTAAAAGGGAACGTGCAAGGAAAAAAAAGAAAGCCCATCAAGGAATTTGGTCACAATGACGTAAGCAACAAAGATGAAAAATTAAATACTAATAAATGTAAAAATGAATGTTTCAAGAGTTAAGAACACTCATAACCATAGACCGTGATTTCTTGACTTTCAACTATCTTTGGGATTCATAATTTCTTGAATAAACTCGTCCACCATAGTTTTAATCAAATATTTGATTTTAAGTACTATAATATCCGTTTTGACATGTTTATTGAATATATCCTTCTCAAATTTCGTAGCCTCCTTTTGCAATTGTGCACTCGAGACAAACTATTTTCATTAATACTGAAAAACGTAATTTTCCATTTGCTAATTTCTTCTATAGAAAATTTTGTAATTTCATAAAAATTGAATTCCTTTAATTTTTTTATCGTGTCTAATTAATCGATAAGTGTCTGTCTTGAAATTAATTTAGAATTGTATTTTATGTGTGTAAAATTTAGATTCTGAACAATACCTACTACTTTGAGAAAGACAACACTTCTTCCACTAGTACAAAATGGCTAATTTGTTACTAAAAAAATGACTAAAATTTGCATATAAATGACTATTTTTCGGTCGGTGACCAATAATAGCTAATTTACAGTATCTTGTAACGCGGCCAACTTTTGGTCATTTTTAGCTTAGTCATTAATTGGTTATCTCAATTTTGTTATCTAGTTGTATATTTGGTCATTGATTTGGTCATTGATTTAGTCACTGATTTGGTCGCTAATTTAGTCATTCATTTGGTATTTCATTTTGTCACTGATTTAGTCATTCATTTGGTCACTGATTTAATCTTTCATTTATTCATTCATTTGGTCTTTGATTTGGTCATTAAATGTCACAATTAATGACCAAATATACAACAAAATATATTACTATATGATCACCCGAGAAAACCAATTAATGACCAAAGAACTATGACCAACATGTTGGTCGTGTTATAAGATACTGTAAATTAGCTACTAATAGTCATATATATGCAAATTTTATTCATTGTTTGAAACTAATTAATGACCGAAGAAATGTGACTAAATTTTAGTCGTGTTATAAGATACTATAAATTAGCTACTAATAGTCATATATATGCAAAATTTAGTCATCATTTGTAGTCACAAATTTATCATTTGCAGTAGCCATTTATTCATTATATAAACGACTAATTTAGTAGTTTATATTCATTTCATTAATAATCATTATAAATGACTAATTCAGTCGCATATTAATTTTATTTGTGTTCATTATTAATCAACATAAATTAATTTGTATGATTTAAAAAATGTTATACAATGTGCATGTTCTTCTAATATGAAAACACAAACTCGCATATTTTAATTACAATACTAAACAACATAAAGTGCAACTATAAATAATTTCAACCACATAAATTATATTATATGAAATGTTAAAATATTACAATATGAGTTTCCAAGTTTATATTAGTTGGACTACAATTTACACATGAAATGATGTTTCATCACTTCAAAAAATTATCGTTGTGTTGTCAAGGCATTATGGGTGAATTCACCAACTCTGAAGACTTGATCATCAGTATTTAGTCTTATGCGAGATATTGGTTCTAAGGGTATCACCAGACCAGTTCTCCTCTCTCTTTTTGCATTTGTCGCTCCAATGTTATTTCTCTTCTCTTTTTTCAATTCGTGCTTCTTACCATCAATACTGATATCATTTTCTAAAAAAAAAAGAAAATACAATGCACTGTAAGAAATGAAAGACAATGAACATTATAATATAACATAAATTAGACTATAAATAGTTTATACAACATATACCTTAACATCAACAATGTCAAAGCAATTTTCCTTCAGCATCAATTTCTGCAAAATAAATGTCACGTTATTCTTTCCCATTTCTCAACATGCTACATGCAATAAAATGAAAATCACATAAAACCAATAGAAAACCCTTTTCTAACCAAAATAAACAAACAAACAGTGGCTCTAATAAAACTTCATCATAATATTAGCAAATGAAAAGAGATCTAGTGGACCATTTGTGTTGTTTGACTTTGCCTATTTTTGTTATAAAGTGCTCGAGCTTCAGGAACCAAAAAATGTGAGCATGAGCTAAAAACTAACCAACCATTCACTTTTCAACATGAGAGATCACAAATAAACCACAAAATTGATCAAGCATTAAAATTGTGAGCAAACTACCTTGAAATTTTCTTCTTGAGGAATACCTCAATATCCCCTCGTTTCTAATAAGCTTCCTAGCTATGTACCTCCATCGTTGATTTCCCTTGCTATATCTTGAATAAATAATATCCCTTCAACAACCAATTTTGCGAGAATCCTACCAAGTAACTCAAGAGCCTTGTGCGCATCAATAGTAGCATCCTCCAATGAAAATAGTACAATCTCCAACCTAGAAACATCAAAATTATATATAGTTATAATGTTGAAGAGTGTAACTAGGTAGGTCTTCCTTATAATGACTATGTAATTATGTACTTATGTAAAGACGAAGTCAATAATAATAAAATGAATTTTTGGTTTACTTGCTTCATGGGTTTCATGAGAAAAATTCTTAGTATAGGTCTATAGACTTCTTCTTGATGTCTATTAGGTACATAAGTGTAATTAAGAGTCATGTAAAAGGCATGAAGAATGCCCTCCAGGATGTTGTAGAATAATGGCTTACAAATGTTGAAGATATGCCTATGAAGTCGGCCTACAAACAAATGTTAAAGTCAGCCTAGTTAATGGCGATAAGGTCGACTTAATTACTTGGCTAGAACTACTATATATACCCTACATATGATGCGGTTAAGAGAATATATCTATGGATTATACTGAGGTTATGCAATGTGCAAAAGAAGAAATTTTTGTGGATTCTGCTGAGGCAATACATCGTAAAGAAGGGAGAAAAGATTAAGTTAACGTCTGGGGTAGAACACATTAAAATAAAGAACAGATTTGCGGATATGTCTCTGAGGTATTGCGGATATTTAAGTAACAATTACAGTCAAGTTTGAAGTTAACAAAAGGTGGAAGAAAGAACAGGAATTATGTATTAGTTTAAAGGTATAACAAATTAGATCTAAGGACAATATTGTCTACGTATAAGTCTGAAGGTGACAACGTTTGAAAGATAGAAAATACAAGAACAGTTTTGATTGCAGACTTATCTAAAGGAAGAACTGAATGACATGCCTTCCAAGCCAACTGAAGGACATATTCTACAGGAGCAGCTAAAGGTTAGTAATTGCTGAAGTAACTAGAAGATTAAGATATTGACTAAAGGATATGATTAAGTTATCTCTAAGGAAAGAATTGTAAAATTCAGAAACCTCAAGTAAGGAAGGTAAATCAGACATTTAACTTCCTAACTTATTTCAAAATACTCAGTTACAAGAAAGATCAATTTTGTCTCTACATTTGTATAAGCGCTTTGATAATTGACTTGATGAAGGATTAACTCAGCAAGCTCACAAGTAGTTATCAAGAAGAGAATTTGTATTAATCTATAGCCCTTAAATTCTCAACATGGTATCAGAGCTATGGTTATGATAAAAATAAGTTTGAAAGGACTCAAAACATTCTAAAAGGACCTATGTCAAAAGGGCTCAAATCATAGTAAGACAGTCCAAAAATTAAACTAGGTGCAAGTTCACAAGAAAGGTCAATCTCAATGACATCATAGTGTTGAAATTACCTTTGCCTCAATTCAGTACTACTATTATAATATTATTTCGATACAATAGCAGTGAGGAGAATGAGTTATAAAGGTGTATTTACAGTTAAGGCTCAGTGTGACAAAACAATATCAGTATAATCCGTATTATAGTGAAGATATTCAGTGTTATAATCACAGGTCAACTACAGTCTCGGTATAATCAATCACATGATAAGTATGATACTACAATTTGCAACTACCACAGTAAAAAATTTATCACTGTTTCGTGCTAACACAGCGAGAAAGGTCTCACTAGTTTGGTGCCATCACAGCTTGATGAGAAGTATGCCATTTCAGTTTGATGGTATCATGACATAGGGTCTCACAAAAATGGTCAACAGAAGTCAGATACATGTACAGTGAAGTATTTAGAATCGAAGCACAAAATAAGGTCAAAACAGTAATATGTATACACAGTGAAATAGTACATTCGAGGATCTCGAAATAGCTGCTTACATTGAGTTTGAAAGAATCTTAATTATTTCCTATGAAGTTGACAATGCAAGAACCAACTAAATGAAAGAACTAGTTTGAAGGTATAAAAAATCAGATCTAAGGACAACATTGTCTACGTATAAGTCTGAAGGTGACAGCGTTTGAAAGATAGTAAATACAAGAACAGTTTTGATTGCAGGCCTATCTAAAGGAAGAACCGAATTATACAACTTCCAAGGTAACTGAAGGACATATTCTATAGAAGCAGCTAAAGGTTAGTAATTTCTGAAGTAACTGAAATATTGAGATATTGACTAAAGGATATGATTAAGTTATCTCTGAAGAGAGAATTATAAAAGTCAGAAACCTCAAGTAAGGAAGGTAAATCAAAGATTTACCTTCCTAACTATATTGCAAAATACTCATTTACAAGAAAGATCAATTTTGTCTCTACATTTGTATAAGCACTTTGATAATTGACTTGATGAAGGATTAACTCAGCAAGCTCACAAGTAGTTATCAAGAAGAGAATTTGTATTAATCTATAGCCCTTAAATTCTCAACATATAATTCATAATCTCACATGACCATAGACTGTAGCAGTCTTGAAATAAACTCGAACTTGAATAAGAACAAACATAAAATTTCAATTTTGTGGTTTATATGATAGCCATTTGATAATAGCTCACTCAACATCCACGTTTAGGCAGTATTTGGTGTCTTTTTATGTAGAAAATTTTCCAATGGGGCTAGATGTTTTGATCTTTTCTGTTTGGATCTAAGCTTAATATGAATATGTATTGGATTTTTGTTTTCAATGAAAACATAGGTTATTCTTTTTCCTTTTCTTTTTTTCTCCCTTTACATATATATGTTGTGAATTTGCGTAATTTTAAACAAAATAAACAGTCATGTTAATATGTTTTAACATATTGCAATTTTAAAATTTATAACTAGAGTTTTGGAGGAAGCATGATAATTCTACCTGCTTTAGCCAACATTCTTGATGCTTGTGCTGATATATATCTGGAGAATAGAAACCAAGTTCAAATGTACAGTAAACCCAAATTTTACACTTCTTTTCACATTTTGATTGGTCTAAGCAAACCTGACAACAATCTGCAGCACTTTCTTTATGGTGCATCAAACCCCATTTAACTGTTGCTCTGTCATAGTCTGTATGTAGTTCTGCATGGCATTCAGAAGGAAGTGGCCTGCCAGGTATGATTCCATATTTTGTATAAATAATATCAAACTATGCATCAGGCTTTAATTGCACCATTTTAAGCTAGGATTCTCCAAACCCTTGCTGCCCTTAGACAAATTGAACAAAGAAACAATATAACTCATTCAAAAATAACACACCTAGGAGAAGGTGGAAAATAAAATAGATGTTAAAAAAAAATACTTTGAATTTTAACATCTCTTCACTGAAAAATGCTAAATTCCATTCTGTCGCATGTAAGTAATCAAACTGTTAAATTTAGCAACATAACAATAACCTTAAATATGCTGAAAAAGGGAACCTAGAGAAATTTTTAGGAAATGATAATCATGAAGTCATAAACTTAAAAATAGATAAGACTGCTATATGAATACTCTGTAAAACACGCTCTCAAGACATAATGTAGTGAAGAGGACAAAATAATTTGGTGATGCTAACCTAGTAGTCAAAATCCCAAGAAATCAAAAGCACAAACACCAAACTAAGATTGCCCATATATTCATTACTGATCTCAGTTCTATCCTCCAACATATTTCCACTATCCTTGCTTGAAGCTTCAGGAGGTAATGAGAATCCAGCTTCCTCCAACACAGGGCCCCAATGAGTCTCCAATAATTTTGCCACCGTCTCTATTCATGCGAACCCCAATACATAATGTATAAACACACGCCCAAATTTGGGATTTGTGGAACAGAAGGAGCAGGGAGGAAAATAACCTGATGTCACAAAAAAATACTATGCCATCACAACTAACAGACAAGCCATCAGTTGAAGTCACAGATAAGCTGAATAGAAAAAATGCATACCAGTATCTTTGGCTTCTGTGGAGGAATTCACATTGGATTTCATTGCTTCACTTTTATTAGCTTCTTCAAGATTTTTCATCCACCATTCTTCAAGGGCTATCACTTAAAAAAATGTAAGCATTAACAACATATTGATGTAACTGCCAAATTCTAAAACAGTCAATATTTAACAGTCAATAGTTTGCATTATTACTGAACTAGGCAACACTTTAATTTTACATTATTACTCAACTAGTGGGTTAACAATTTCTAACTTTTGAGGAATCCAAAGCTAAAAAGTCGCTGAGATTTATATAATGAGAAAATGTATGAGCTCCCACATGTCAATTATTAGAAGCTATGTGAATGGTGGAATATATGCTAGAGCACTCATAGCATATGGCATAGGGCATTCATGATGTTATATTCACAAGGGTGAATGATATTGATCCTTTAATTTTATCATGTGAGGTCTCTAAGCACTTCAATGATTTATAATTCCCTAGTACCTCTGCAGGAATTTCCCCTGATATTTGATTGCCATGGAATTCAAGGCAAAGCTCTGAAATCTCTGTTATGAAGAAAAAAGGGAGCTATAAATATTCCCTAAAAATTGGTTGTCATTTAATAATAATCAATAATATTGTTGTTCTTTCATTATCCCTTCATCTATTAGTGGTGGAGAAAGAAAACTAGTGAAGTTGTTACTATTTGAAATCATGAAGCACCATCAAACCCTTAGATAGAATGGAAGTGACTGGATTGCTTCCCGAAAGACCACACATAAAGAGATTAGATAGAATGGAAGTATCTGGATTTCTTCCCCAAGACCACACATAAAGAGAGATGAATAAAGAGCATCAAAGGTGACCTGAGCTTGCAAACTATCGAAAAACTCATTTATTGAAAGCAGTGGTGGTTTGGTGAAGCTATTATTCGAGCAAGTTGAAATGTTGCTAGATAATTTTTTTCCACTAACATTAAATAAAAGCATAAAAGAAACTGGAAATTCAAGAATCATCCCTCTAAGTTGATTGCCTCTCAAGCTGGAAATACAAGTTCCTGCATCTACTTAAAACTATAAGAATTCGACTAGTCAAAAGATTTTGACACAAATTAAACATTCACCCCAACCCTCAGGGAAGGTTCCATTTTGAGTTTTCTGTAGAGCCCAAATAATCTTAACACGAGGAAGTGTGATAAGATCAGCAGGAATATCTCCTTGAAAATAGTTGAGCTCCAAATTTTCACCGTTTGATAAACCACTAGTAGGCTTAGAATCAATATAGTTTTTTCCAAGGGTGTAGTCCAGCGGATTTGTGAGCAAAGGTACATAATGCTCATGGAAATTTCCCAGCTCCTTGTGAATCTCATGAGTGAGGGAGTTCCTTAAAACATCTATCATTTCAAGCATGGATTGTTTGCCAATCTCTATTGGGATAAATCCATCTAAAATATTTGGAAATAGGGAAATGAAACTAAGTCTAGAACAATTCCCTAGCAATGCAACTCCAATTTTTCACTGTTTGATAAGGGTGACAACGTTTGAAAGATAGCAAATACAAGAACATCTTTTATTGGAGACTTATCTAAAGGAAGAACTGAATGATACAACTTCCAAGGTAACTGAAGGACGTATTCTACAAAAGCAGCTAAAGGTTAGTAATTTTTGAAGTAACTGGAAGATTGAGATATTGACTAAAGGGCTCAAATCAAGTAAGATAGTCCAATAATTAAGCTAGGTGCAAGTTCACAAGAAAGGTCAATCTCTGTCACTATGAAAAGAAGGATCTCGGTAACATCTTAATCTCAATGACATCACAGTGTTGACATTACCTCTGCCTCAATTCAATACTACTCTTATAATATTATTTCGATACCATAGTAGTGATGAGAATGAGTTATAAAGGTGTATTTACAGTTAAGGCTCAGTGTGACAAAAAGATATCAGTATAATTTGTATTACAGTGAAGATATTCAGTGTTATAATCACAGGTCAACTACAGTCTCGGTATAATCAATCACATGATAAGTATGACACTACAATTTGGAAATACCACAGTAAAAAATATATCACTGTTTCATGCTACCATAGTGAGAAAGGTCTCTGGTTCGGTGCCATCACAACTTGATGAGAAGTATGCCATTTCAGTTTGATGGTATCACATAGGGTCTCACAGAAATGGTCAACAAAAGTTAGAGACATGTACAATGAAGTATTTACAATTGAAGTACAAAATAAGGTCAAAATAGTAATATGTATACACAGTGAAATAGTATGTTCGAGGATCTCAGAATAGCTTCTTACATTGTGTTTGAAAGAATCTGAATTCTTTCCTATGAAGTTGACAGTGCAAGAACCAACTAAAAGAAAGAACTAGTTTGAAGGTATAACAAATCAGATCTAAGGACAAGATTGTCTACGTATAAGTCTGAAGGTGACAACGTTTGAAAGATAGCAAATACAAGAACATTTTTTATTATAGACCTATCTAAAGGAAGAACTGAATGATACAACTTCCAAGGTAACTGAAGGACGTATTCTACAGAAGAAGCTAAAGGTTAGTAATTGTTGAAGTAACTAGAAGATTGAGATATTGAATAAACAGTCGAACATTTGCAATATTGAGATATTGAATAAATATTCATGTTAATATGTTTTAACATATTGCAATTTTAAAATAAATATACAATTTAAAAATTTATAGCTAGAGTTTTGGAGGAAGCATGAGAATTCTACCTGCTTTAGCCAGCATTCTTGATGCTTGTGCTGATATATATGTGGAGAATAGCAACCAAGTTCAAATGGACATTAAACTCAAATTTTACACTTCTTTTCACCTTTTTCTTCGTCTAAGCAAGCCTGACAACAATCTACAACACTTTCTTTATGGTGTATCAGACCCCATTTAATTGTCGCTCCGTCATAGTCTGTATGTGGTTCTGCATGGCATTCAGAAGGAAGTGGCTTGCCAGGTATGATTCCATCTTTTGTATAAATAATATCAAACTATGCATCAGGCTTTAATTGCACCATTTTAAGGTAGGATTCTCCAAACCCTTGCTGTCCTTGGACAAATTGAACAAAGAAACAATATAACTCATTCAAAAATAACACACTTGGGAAAAGGTGGAAAAGAAAATAGATGTTAAAAAAAATACTTTGAATTTTAACAGTTCTTCACTGCAAAATGCTAAATTCCATTCTCCCGCATGTAAGTAATCAAATTGTTAAATTTAGCAACATAACAATAACCTTAAATATCCTGAAAAAAGGAACGTAGAGAAATTTTCAGGAAACCATAATCCTCAAGTCATAAACTTAAAAATAGATAAGACTGTTATATGAATACTTTGTAAAACACGCTCTCAAGACATAATGCAGTGAAGAGGACAAAAAATTTGGTGATGCTAATCTAGCAGTCAAAATCCCAAGAAATCAAAAGCGAAAACACCAAACTAAGATTGCCCTATATTCATTACTAATCTCAGTTCCATCCTCCAGCATCTTTCCACTATCCTCGCTTGAAGCTTCCAGAGGCAATGAAAATCCAGATTCCTCCAACACAGGGCCCCAGTGAGTCTCGAATACTTTTTCCACCATCTTTGTTCATGGGAACCCCAATACATAATGTATAAACACACACCCCAATTTGGAAGCTGTGGACCAAAAGGAGCAGGGAGGAAAAGAACCTGATGTCACAAAAAAATACTATGCCATCACAACTAATGGACAAGCCATCAGTTGAAATCACGCATAAGCTGAATAGAAAAAATGCATACCAGTATCTTTGGCTTCTATGGAGGAATTCACACTCGCATTCATTGCTTCATGTTTCTTAGCTTCTTCAAGATTTTTCATCCGCCATTCTTCAAGGGCTATCACTTAAAAAAATGTAAGCATTAACAACATATTTATGTAACTGCCAAATTCTAAAACATTCAAGATTTAATAGTCAATAGTTTTCATTGTTACTGAACTGGGTAACACTTTAATTTTACATTATCACTCAACTAGTGGGTTAACAATTTATAACTTTTGAGGAATCCAGAGCTAAAAATTCGTTGAGATTTATATAATGAAAAAATGTATGAGCTCCCACATATCAATTGTTAGAATCTATGTGAATGGTGGAATATATGCTAGAGCACTCAAATAATATGGCAGAGGGCGTTCATGATGTTATATTCCCAAGGGTGAATGATATTGATCCTTTAATTTGATTATGTGAGGTCTCTAAGCACTTCAATGATTTATAATTCCCTAGTACCTCTGTAGCAATTTCCCCTGATATTTGATTGCCCTGGAATTCAAGGAAAAGCTCTAAAATCACTGTTATGAAGCAAAAGGGAGCTATAAATATTCCCTAAAAATTGGTTTTCATTTAATACAACCATCTGGCTAATCCCATGGCCAAAATGTAGTTTTCTATTTTAGGTGTAGGATACATATAGACTCATATCAACATTCTACAAGGACCTATTTGAGGTGAATTCAAAATTATAAAAGGACCTATGTCAAAAGGGCTCAAATCATAGTAAGATAGTCCAATAATTAAGCTAGGTCAAAATTCACAAGATATGTCAATTTCTCTCACTATGAAAAGAAGGATCTCGGTAACATCTCAATCTCAATGACATCATAGTATTGAAATTACCTCTGCCTCAATTCAGGACTACTCGTATAAGATTATTTTGATACCAAAGCAGTGAGGAGAATGAGTTATAAAGGTGTATTTATAGTTAAGGCTCGGTGTGACAAAAATATATCAGTATAATCCGTATTATAGTGAATATCTTCAGTGTTATAATCACAAGTCAACTACAGTCTCAGTATAATCAAACACATGATAAGTATGACACTACAATTTGGAACTAGCACAGTAAAAAATCTATCACTGTTTCGTGCTACCACAGCGAGAAAGGTCTCACTAGTTCGGTGCCATCATAGCTTGATGAGAAGTATGTCATTTCAGTTTGATGGTATCACATAGGGTCTCATAGAAATGGTCAACATAAGTCAGAGACATGTACAGTGAAGTACTTACAATTGAAGCACAAAATAAGGTCAAAACAATAATATGTATACACAGTGAAATAGTACATCTGAGGATCTCAGAATAGTTGCTTACATTGAGTTTCAAATAATCTGAATTCTTTCCTATGAATTTGACAGTGCAAGAACCAACTAAAACAAAGAACTAGTTTGAAGGTATAACAAATCAGATCTAACTATGTAACTAGGTAGGTCTTCATTATAATGACTATGTAATTATGTACTTATGTAAAGATGAAATCAATAATAGTAAAATGAATCTTTGGTTTACTTGCTTCATGGGTTTGACACCAGCTTGGAGAGGAATTTATAATATTTTAAATGAGTGCTCATACACATCCTAATTCCTTTTCACTGAATAAAAATTATTTTTTTAAGATCAAATATGAAAGACTACTAACTTACATATGTAGGCATGACATAACTCTCCAATAATCATTTACCTCCATCGTGGATGAAAAATATAT
Organism: Pinus albicaulis; assembly: GCA_034641835.2. Classification (NCBI taxonomy): domain Eukaryota; kingdom Viridiplantae; phylum Streptophyta; class Pinopsida; order Pinales; family Pinaceae; genus Pinus; species Pinus albicaulis. Next base: position 781,947,060 of record CM076569.1, on the reverse strand, counting down.
AAGAACCAATGTTCAAATCGAGTAAGAATTAATTGATATCATATTATCTTGGTGAAGAGAAGCTAAAGAATAGTGTAGGAGAGAAAATAAACGAGACATATTTTTAAACCCCTGGATGGAATTTTTAGACCTATATTTTTTCTAACCTGTAGACCTATAGTAAGCACATTAATCTCTAAATTTAGGCCAATGTAGGATCCACAATGTTTTCCTATTTCAAGCCTGAAATTCAACCCTATGGCCATTGTAATTTTGGCCTATTTTAGGTGTAGGATACATATAGACTCATATCAACATTGTACAAGAACCTATGTGTAGGATACATATAGACTCATATTACCATTCTACAAGGACCTATTTGAGGCAAATTCAACATTCTAAAAGGACCTATGTCAAAAGGGCTCAAATCATAGTAAGACAGTCCAATATTTAAGCTAGGTGCAAGTTCACAAGAAAGGTCAATCTCTGTCACTATGAAAAGAAGGATCTCAGTAACATCGCAATCTCAATGGCATCACAGTGTTGAGAGTACCTCTGCCTCCATTCAGTACTACTCTTATAATATTATTTCGATACAACAGTAGTGAGGAGAATGAGTTATAAAGGTGTATTTACAGTTAAGGCTCGGTGTGACATAAAGATATCAGTATAATCTGTATTATAGTGAATATCTTCAGTGTTATAATCACAAGTCAACTACAGTTTCAGTACAATCAAACACATGATAAGTATGAAACTACAATTTGGAACTACCACAGTAGAAAATCTATCACTGTTTCGTGCTACCACAGTGAGAAAGGTCTCACTGTTTCGGTGCCATCCTAGCTTGATGAGAAGTATGCCATTTCAATTTGACAGTATCACATAGGGTCTCACAGAAATGGTCAACAGAAGTCAGAGACATGTACAGTGAAGTATTTACAATCGAAGCACAAAATAAGGTCAAAATAGTAATATGTATACACAGTGAAATAGTGCATTTGAGAATCTCAGAATAGATGCTTACATTGAGTTTGAAGGAATTTGAATTATTTCCTATGAAGTTGACAGTGCAAGAACAAACTAAAAGAAAGAACTAGTTTGAAGGTAAAATAAATCAGATCTAACTATGTAACTAGGTAGGTCTTCATTATAATGACTATGTAATTATGTACTTATGTAAAGATGAATTCAATAATAATAAAATGAATTTTTGGTTTACTTTCTTCATGGGTTTGACCCAAGACTTGGGGGAATTGACCCATTTTGCATGTTTCCTGCTAGATTTAATATTTGCAATTTGTTACATATGCCAAGCTCCATAGGAATGCTTCCACTAAGGAAATTATACCCAAGGCTAAGTGCACATAAGGTAATTCCAATACTTTTTCCACCATCTCTGTTCATGGGAACCACAATACATAATGTATAAACACATGCCCAAATTTGGGAGCTATGGACCAAAAGGAGCAGGGAGGAAAAGAACCTAATGTCACAAAAAAATAGTATGCCACCACAACTAACAGACAAGCCATCAGTTGAAGTCACACATAAGCTAAATAGAAAAAATTCATACCCGTATTTTTGGCTTGTGTGGAGGAATTCACACTGGCTTTCGTTTCGTCACGTTTCTTAGCTTCTTCAAGCTTTTTCATCCGCCATTCTTCAAGGGCTATCACTTAAAAAAATGTAAGCATTGACAACATATTAATGTAACTTCCAAATTTTATAACATTCAATAGTTCGCATTGTTACTGAACTGGGTAACACTTTAATTTTACATTATTATTCAACTAGTGGGTTAACAATTTATAACTTTTGAGGAATCCAGAGCTAAAAAGTTCCTGAGTTTTACCTTGTTAGAAAACTTGAAGGCATGCCTGAAATGGGTTAGAGTATCAACCAGTCTTCTCTTCTCCACCGTAAGACTCAGCAACTCTTTTCTACTTCGTCAAGCCAATGTTTCAGGATCACACCTTTGGTGGCAATTCCATATGGGCAACTCCATAGGAACTTTAGATGCACACTCAAGGTACAACAAATCAGATCTAACTATGTAACTATGTAGGTCTTCATTATAATGACTATGTAATTATGTACTTATGTAAAGATGAAGTCAACAATAATAAAATGAATTTTTGGTTTACTTGCTTCACGGGTTTGACACCAACTTGGAGAGGAATTTATAATATTTTAAATGAGTGCTCATACACATCCTAATTCCTTTTCATTGAATAAAATTTATTTTTTTAAGATCAAACATGAAAGACTACTAGCTTACATATGTAGGCATGACATGCCTCTCCAATAATCATTTACCTCCACTATGGAAGACAAATATATAAGAACCAATGTTCAAGTTGAATAAGCATCAATTAATACCATATTATCTTGGTGAAAAGAAGCTAAAGAATACTGTAGGAGAGAAAATAAACGAGACATATTTTTAGACCCCTAGATGGAATTTTTGGACCTATATTTTTTCTAACCTATAGACTTGTAGTAAGCACATGGCCTATTTCAGGCCTGAAATTCAGCCCTATGGCCATTGTAATTTTGGCCTATTTTAGGTGTAGGATACATGTAGACTCATATAAAAATTCTACAAGGACCTATGTGTAGGATACATATAGACTCATATCAACATTCTACAAGGACCTATTTGAGGTGAATTCAACATTCTAAAAGGACCTATGTCAAAAGGGCTCAAATCATAGTAAGACAATCCAATAATTAACATTCAATAGTTTGCATTGTTACTGAACTGGGTAACACTTTAATTTTACATTATTACTCAACTAGTGGGTTAACAATTTATGACTTTTGACGAATCCAGAGCTAAGAAGTTCCTGAGTTGTACCTTGTTATAAAACTTGAAGGCATGCCTGAAATGGGTAAGATTATCAACCAGTCTTCTCTTCTCCACCGTAAGACTCAACAACTCTTTTCTACTTCGTCAGGCCAATGTTTCAGGATCACACCTTTGGTGGCAATTCCATATGGGCAACTCCATAGGAAATTTAGATGCATACTCAAGGTATAACAAATCATATCTAACTATGTAACTATGTAGGTCTTCATTATAATGACTATGTAATTATGTACTTACGTAAAGATGAAGTTAACAATAATAAAATGAATTTTTGGTTTACTTGCTTCATGGGTATGACACCATCTTGGAGAGGAATTTATAATATTTTAAATGAGTGCTCAAACACATCCTAATTCCTTTTCATTGAATAAAAATTATTTTTTTAAGATCAAACATGAAAGACTACTAGCTTACATATGTAGGCATGACATGCCTCTCCAATAATCATATACCTCCATTGTGGAAGACAAATATATAACAACCAATGTTCAAATCGAATAAGGATCAATTAATATCATATTATCTTGGTGAAGAGAAGATAAAGAATAGTGTAGGAGAGAAAATAAACGAGACATATTTTTAGATCCCTGGATGGAATTTTTGGACCTATATTTTTTCTAACTTGTAGACCTGTAGTAAGCACATTAATCTCTAAATTTAGGCCAATGTAGCATCCACAATTTTGGCCTATTTCATGGCCTGAAATTCAGCCCTATGGCCATTGTAATTTTGGCCTATTCTAGGTGTAGGATACATATAGACTCATCTCAACATTCTACAAGGATCTATGTGTAGGATACATATAGACTCATATCAACATTCTACAAGGACCTATTTGAGGCAAATTCAACATTCTAAAAGGACCTATGTCAAAAGGGCTGAAATCATAGTAAGACAGTCCAATAATTAAGCTAGGTACAAGTTCACAAGAAAGGTCAGTCTCTGGAAAATAATCTGAATTCTTTCCTATGAAGTTGACAGTGCAAGAACCAACTAAAAGAAAGAACTAGTTTGAAGGTATAACAAATCAGATCTAACTCTGTAACTAGGTAGGTCTTCATTATAATCACCATGTAATTATGTACTTACGTAAAGATGAAGTCAATATAATAAAATGATTTTTTTTTTTACTTGCTTCATGGGTTTGACACTAGCTTGGAGAGGAATTTATAATATTTTAAATGAGTGCTCATACACATCCTAGTTCCTTTCCATTGAATAAAATTTATTTTTTTAAGATCAAACATGAAAGACTACTAGCTTACATATGTAGGCATGACATGCCTCTCCAATAATCATTTACCTCCATTGTGGAAGACAAATATATAATAACCAATGTTCAAATTGAATAAGCATCAATTAATATCATATTATCTTGGTGAAGAGAAGCTAAAGAATAGTGTAGGAGAGAAAATAAACGAGACATATTTTTAGACCCCTGGATGGAATTTTTGGACCTATATTTTTTCTAACCTGTGGACCTATAGTAAGCACATTAATCTCTAAATTTAGGCCAATGTAGCGTCCACAATTTTGGCCTATTTTAGGTGTAGGATACATATAGACTCATATAAAAATTCTACAAGGACCTATGTGTAGGATACATATAGACTCATATCAACATTCTACAAGGTCCTATTTGAGGTGAATTCAACATTCTAAAAGGACCTATGTCAAAAGGGCTCAAATCATAGTAAGACAATCTAATAATTAACAGTCAATAGTTTGCATTGTTACTGAACTCGGTAACACTTTAATTTTACATTATTACTCAACTAGTGGGTTAACAATTTATAACTTTTGACGAATCCAGAGCTAAAAAGTTCCTGAGTTTTACCTTGTTATAAAACATGAAGGCATGCCTGAAATGGGTAAGAGTATCAACCAATATTCTCTTCTCCACCATAAGACTCAGCAAATCTTTTCTACTTCATCGGGCCAATGTTTCAGGATCACACCTTTGGTGGAAATTCCGTATGGGAAACTCCATAGGAACTTTAGATGCACACTCAAGGTATAACAAATCAGATCTAACTATGTAACTAGGTAGGTCTTCATTATAATGACTATGTAATTATGTACTTATGTAAATATGAAGTCAACAATAATAAAATGAATTTTTGGTTTACTTGCTTCATGGGTATGACACCAGCTTGGAGAGGAATTTATAATATTTTAAATGAGTGCTCATACACATCCTAATTCCTTTTCATTGAATAAAAAATATTTTTTTAAGATCAAACATGAAAGACTACTAGCTTACATATGTAGGCATGACATGCCTCTCCAATAATCATATACCTCCATTGTGGAAGACAAATATATAACAACCAATGTTCAAATCGAATAAGGCTCAATTAATATCATATTATCTTGGTGAAGAGAAGCTAAAGAATAGTGTAGGAGAGAAAATAAACGAGACATATTTTTAGATCCCTGGATGGAATTTTTGGACCTATATTTTTTCTAACTTGTAGACCTGTAGTAAGCACATTAATCTCTAAATTTAGGCCAATGTAGCATCCACAATTTTGGCCTATTTCATGGCCTGAAATTCAGCCCTATGGCCATTGTAATTTTGGCCTATTCTAGGTGTAGGATACATATAGACTCATATCAACATTCTACAAGGATCTATGTGTAGGATACATATAGACTCATATCAACATTCACAAAGGACCTATTTGAGGTGAATTCAACATTCTAAAAGGACCTATGTCAAAAGGGCTGAAATCATATTAAGAGAGTCCAATAATTAAGCTAGGTACAAGCTGCTAAGTCCAAGAAATGTAAATCTCTGGAAAATAATCTGAATTCTTTCCTATGAAGTTGACAGTGAAAGAACCAACTAAAAGAAAGAACTAGCTTGAAGGTATAACAAATCAGATCTAACTCTGTAACTAGGTAGGTCTTCATTATAATGACTATGTAATTATGTACTTATGTAAAGATGAAGTCAATATAATAAAATGAATTTTTGGTTTACTTGCTTCATGGGTTTGACACCAGCTTGGAGAGGAATTTATAATATTTTAAATGAGTGCTCATACACATCCTAATTCCTTTTCATTGAATAAAATTTATTTTTTTAAGATCAAACATGAAAGACTACTAGCTTACATATGTAGGTATGACATGCCTCTCCAATAATCATTTACCTCCATTGTGGAAGACAAACATATAAGAACCAATGTTCAAATTGAATAAGCATCAATTAATATCATATTATCTTGGTGAAGAGAAGCTAAAGAATACTATGGGAGAGAAAATAAACGAGACATGTTTTTAGACCCCTGGATGGAATTTTTGGACCTATATTTTTTCTAACCTGTAGACCTGTAGTAAGCACATTAATCTCTAAATTTAGGCCAATGTAGCGTGCACATTTTTGGCCTATTTCAGGCCTGAAATTCATCCCTATGGCCATTGTAATTTTGGCCTATTTTAGGTGTAGGATACATATAGACTCATATCAAAATTCTACAAGGACCTATGTGTAGGATACATATAGACTCATACCAAAATTCTACAAGGACCTATTTCAGGTGGATTCAACATTCTAAAAGGACCTATGTCAAAAGGGCTCAAATCAGTAAGACAATCCAATAATTAACAGTCAATAGTTTGCATTGTTACTGAACTGGGTAACACTTTAATTTTACATTATTACTCAACTAGTGGGTTAACAATTTATAACTTTTGAGGAATCCAGAGCTAAAAATTTCCTGAGTTGTACCTTGTTAGAAAACTTGAAGGCATGCCTGAAATGGGTCAGAGTATCAACCAGTCTTCTCTTCTCCACCGTAAGATTCAGCAACTCTTTTCTACTTCGTCAAGCCAATGTTTCAAGATCACACCTTTGGTGGGAATGCCATATGGGCAACTCCATAGGAACTTTAGATGCAAACTCAACAATTTTAGTCCCACTTAATTACCATCTTTACTATTTACCTTCCATAGGCTCACTTACCTTAACAACCACTTGCTTAATTAATGGTGGGTACAGCACTTATAACTGAACGAGATTTAACTTCTTGGAATTTCGAGGCCTGTCAAGTATAAGATCATTGTCCATATTATTATCTTCTTCCAAGGCCTTTTCTGCAAAAGATACTGCAAGAGTAGGATCCCATGAAGTTAACTCCAATGCAAGCCCATAATATCTATCAACAACCTCTAAAAATTTAGGATACTTGTTACATAAATTAGTTTTGAAATCCATGGGGAGACCCATATCAGTAGCTAAGTGGGAAATTTTCTCCGGCACTACCCTCTTGCTCATAGAAATCATTAAAAGATTCCTGATATTCTCAACAAAGAGGCCCTCCATTTGAGATTTAATTTGCACTTCTTCCAAGTGCAGCTATTGTGCCTGGAGGGTCAATGTGAAATAGAATCAGTATCCCGGACTTGTTCATTGTATATTTCAATCATTTGAACAACAACCTCATATATAAAGGTATCCTTTCTTTGTTTTGATATATGGAATAAATCATTCAAGGCTCGATAGTTCACACCCCAAATCTCCTCTATAGACTCATTGAATTAACAACTATCAAAGTCTTCTTTGGCTATTAGAATAACCATAATAGACAAGTTAGGGAAGTAAAGGAATTTATATTACCCACCTCTTTCTAATAGTACTAGTAATTTGTAACCTTCACAAATTACAAGACATTCCTCCAAGCATATCCTATCGAAGGTCTCTTCCAATCTTGTAGAGCCACATTATTTTGGAAATGTGATACCAAGAATTTTTCTATACCGACCTCAGTGATTAATTTTTTTATGTTTTCTCAATGGAAAGAAGAGGAGCTTTAAGAGAAATTCTATGGAACTGCTTCTCACTAGTTTTGTAAGACCCCCTTCTGGACCAATCATGCATTCCATTAAGGTGATAATTTCTTTACGAATTGGATCAATAGGAGGGTCTGTCAATTGAGAAAACATCTGCTTTAAGTGCTCAAATATTATTTTTAGTCTATTTGACATCATAGCTAAAGGTGTATCATTCCCCATGGAATCAAGAGATTTTGTTCCATATTTTCCATAGGAAGCAACAACATTTCCAAAGCCTTAATTGTTTGTCTGAACAGTGAAATGCATATTTAAACAAAGAGCTCATAAATGAAAATATGCATTGAAAAATACCTCATATCATATTTACATAAAAATCACTTACCCATAAGCCTTCATTAGTGACAACAAGCCATATATTCCCATGTTTTCCATTGTATCATCCAAACTATCAACTTGTAAACCAATACAATCAACAAGCTATGGAAAATTTATAGTTGACATCCAGGGTGACCAAGTCCTTCCATACAATACGTGTGATCATTTAGTCAACATTTTATTTGCAATAAAATCCAAATGAGGAGTTTCAAAACTCATTCAAAATATTAAGACAAAAAAATTTGTTCTGTATCCGAGTTATCAAAAAAGAGTGGTTGGATTTGAGAAGTTATATATTAACAACAACAAGACGACCATCTAGATCGATGAATTTTCCAAATACTTCTTCAGCCACCGAATGAAACTATTTTCCTTCTCCTTCAAATGAACACATACATCTATTTTATCTTCATATGGAAGGGGGATGTTAGTTGTGACATTAATGACATTTACATTTTCATCTTCTGGACCAAGTGGAACTCCATGTATGATAGAAGTTGACTGAATTCGTCCAATGCCAGCAATAGCACTGTCTTATGGATCTAATATATTCACTTTGTCACCTACCTGGAGTAGGTCATTCCCTACCAGAGTTAATAAGCACTATAAAAAACAAAAAAGTATACATAGATATTAGGAAAATAATAATTACAATTAAATTTCAAAAACATACATAGATATTTAATTAACTGAATAATATGCACTCACTGAGTTAATATCTGAAATACCAACAGGATTTGGCACCAATTGGGAATGTTCAAGTGCATCAATTTCGTCATATTTTAGAACTCTCGAGGGAACCATTTTTCCTTTAACATCCTATACGTGATTTCATTATGCACAAATCAAATATTACATTGAAACAAAATAAGTTTTAACATAGCAGAAAACAATAAATATAATATTAAAACATAAAATATTAATAACACTAAAATAGAAGCATACAACTCTTGTAGATATCTACAAAAACATACCTTCACATGTTCATGGCCCTTTTTTGAGTCATTTAGCATTCTTGCATGACCCAAATTTACATTTTCTTCCTGTGATTGACACAAATTGCCAATAAAAGAAGGCTTCATGAGTGAAGGGAAATGGAACCAAAACATTAACATATTACAAATTCAAGTGAAGCACTGGTTGCAAGGGAATTATAATTTTCTTACCTCATCTAAATCAATGTTAAATTCCTCTTTTTCCATGCAACAACAAGAGGTTTAATGGAGGAGGCTATGTTTGACATTGTCTTTTCCAAGCTAGTTATACATTGCATTGCATGATTATAATCCTTACTATGGTTTTCAACAGTATATAAAGCTCCTATTTGTCTACTATCGACGTCAAAAGATGGAAAAGAACTTTTTATTGGATTTTCTGACATATAATTATGTTTGGAATTTTCCAAGTCTGCCATATAATGAGCCATTTCACTCACCACTGGTTCTCTTTTAGCTTCTTCTACCTACAAATAATTTTCAACGCACAACTAGTTGGATATTTAGAAAACTCAAAACACATAACACAATGTACAATATTCAACAAAAAAATTGTATACTTACAAATATTTGTTGTTTGGCTCGCAACCCACCCCGACCCAAAAAATATCGAGCCTTCACCTGCTCTCTTGTTTTCTTCACCCTTATACTCTTTGAAAAATACTCTTCAGCACACATACATTCCTTCAAATCTTCCCATTGTTTGGGAGTCAAGCTACTCTCCCTATATTTTCCATCCAAGATTAATTTTCTGCATTTATGCCGAAGTTATTCATCAAAATTCTCATTGTACGCTTATAATATTTACTAGAAATCCTTCCACCAATAGTCTCAAAAAAAATTTCCATTATTTTGATCACTTGATCAACATTTCTTGGATCTTGATCTGTAAAGTTGGATTTGGTAACATCCAAATGAGACCTTATTCTTGTGCCCAACTATGTGGCCCACCTTGACGCATTTGGTCCAGTAGGCTCACCATCTTTTACCTCAATCAAGTAAGCCTTCTTCCCTTCTAATTTTCATTCTTTGGCTTCCCTTTTTGTGGACCTATAAAGGCTTTGACTAATTCTTTGTCTTTTGACTAAAGCTGATACATCTTCAAAACCAAGACTAGGTGATGGAAAATCACTCATACTTGTGGCTAAAGAAGGTGTGGTAGATCCTAGCACCTTACTTGGAGAATATGTAATTGGTGTGCTTTCTATGGCAAAAGACTGAATTTGTTGCTCCTTTTCCACAATAGGTGTGGCACTAGGTTGCACACAAATCTCCTCAAATGTGCCTTCAAATATTTTCTTTAACTGTAAATACATTTCTTGCAACTCTACTTCGTCAGAATGTGCCAATTTTTCGCGAAAACCTTTGACAGGATCATCTGATATATCAGGAAGTTGATCATTAGAATTGTCAGCTTCATCTCCATGCATTGAATTACCACGGTGTTTGCTTCTACGAGTTGGCAGGGATATGTCTTTTCTTGCTTTTTGTTTATTCTCATTGTCTATGGGATCCAAGTTTCCCCTATACAAGAAAAAAATTATCAAATAATGGCCTACATCATCAAATATATTATATACAAATTTCATTAAATATGCATAGAAATAAAAAGTGACGAAGAGTAACTACTTACTTATTCAACAAACCAATAGATGAGAAATATTCTTCATTTTTTGTGATGCACTCTTTACGAACACGCTCGTATTCTATCATATTTTCATCACTTCTAAGATCATTTTTACGTTTCAACCCCTTCTTCATAGTATTTATGTCCTACATTTCACATTTAAAGAAAAAATATTAGTTCATGGACAAATAACAATTATAAAATATATCTATTATACGATCATGCATTATGATCAATGAGAATGAATTAACCTTAAATTGATAGAAGGAACACTTTAATCAGTATCAACATCTTATCTAGAATTATAGATTCTATTTTTTTAATTGCAAAAAATTTTTGATATTTGCATAAATTTATCACATAATAAAAACATAGCATATTGCAATTGGGAATGCAAATTGGTTGTCCCAGCCATTGTAAAATTATTGAATCTATTATATGTGTACTAGTGTCAGTACCGTACAACTTTGGTGAAGAGCTCCTGAACCATATTAAGACTTTGAGCCCTTAGTAAACAGACTCTAAAGACTTACATTTAGCTTCGAGGTTTGCAAGCTGAAAATCAAATATCCCGCAATAAAAAGATACGCATCCCCAAATTTAACAACTAAAATAACATTAGAAGAATCTAGATTTTCCTGAGGAAAAAAAAAAAAAACTATAGAAGTTATAAAATAAATATTAAAGTTAGCATAACTTCATGTAGGAAATTTCATTTATGGATCTAGTAATCCTCTTTAAGATAAATTGAATCACTTCATGCTACAATAGAGTCACTAGAATGAAACAAAATTCACACAAAGTGAAAAATGAATGATAAATTTCACACAGAGTTTAATACAACCATCTGGCTAATCCCATGGCCAAAACAATAAATCCATTTGCATAGTGAAAATTTATGCTATAAAGTCAAGGTGATAAATCATCATAGTGATCATTTGTGTGGTCATCAAGATCACAATCCTGATCACTTATGTATACATCTGCTTGATTTACTTCATTGTCCTCATACATTATATTGTCCTGGCCATGAATTATGTTTTCTAACTCAGTCTCTTCGTTGGGAATCAATGCTTCATCTTCAAATACTCTATCGCCATCTTCAGATTCTTCCTCCAATGTTTCTTGTAAACTATTACATTGCCCATTAACCATTATATCAACATATTCCATGAATTTCCTTTTTGAGCAGGGCTCTATTTGAACGACATACGACCATCCTGAGCTTGTCACATCACCAATTAAAAATGCCTGGTTAATTTGAATAGGTGAAACATATGGCTCATTGGTCTTCAATAAAATTTGGCGTGTATTTGCATGTACAAATCCATACTCATCATGTTGTATTGCAGATGGCTTGATCCATTTACATTTTAATAATATAGGACTAGTTTCACTATAATCAACTTGAATAATTTCTTGTATGAATCCAACATACAAGTTCTTTTCAGTATTTTGATGAAATTCAACACTAACAATACAATCACAATTTTCCTTTCCTGTGTCCCTTTCTTCCACTCTTAAATGAGTACCATAGGCCCACATCCCACTGAAAGTAGAAGCCCATATACTTGGAGGTTGTGAAAGCTGAATTTACTCCTTCGTCATATCTTGACCTTCTTATCGTGCATCATTAATTGCATCAACAATCCAATCATCAAATTTTGGAAAAGAACGATCTCCAAGGTTCAAATATTGAAGTGTACGCTTTCGAAATGGATGCATCCATTTTGGAATCTCTTCTTCGTATTTTCTGCATAGAATATGAAAAGTAAGAGTGATAATAATTTAGCTATTAAATGAAATTAAATAAATAAATTATGATGTAAATAATATTTTACCTACACCACTTATCGAATGATGATGTGTTTTGAAGAACATAGGCATGTATGGCAATTCTTTCCTCCTTTGATAGCTTGAAGCGACACCCATTTCCTTCTAATACTTCACCTACAACTCTCTAGTCCTGATCATCATCCCATACACATTGATTGACATTGCTAAAATCCTTCATATATTCTGTGCAAAACCCTATGGCCTCTTGCATTAAATATCCTTCACAAATGCTACCTTCTAGTTTTCCTTTATTACGAACAAACATTTTCAAAACTTTCATGTATCGCTCTATATGATACATCCATCTTGTTCTTATTGGGCCACAATGCTCTAGTTCATGTTCTAGATGTATAAGAAGATGCATAGAAATATTGAATATTGCCGGTGGAAATTCTTGTTCCAATAAGCAGAGGACTTCAACAACCTCTCCCCTCAAATTATCAAAGCTTGAAGGATCTAGCACATGCAAACTCATTCTTTTTAAGATTAGGCCCAACCTTATAATTTCCAATCTTGGTCCCTTTTCCAAACTTGATATGATTGCAATAGGTAAAGTATCCTCAATTATGACATGAAAATCATGGGTCTGAAGGCTTCTTAAGCTATTATTTTCGGTTTGGCTTCTAATATTACCACTTCCATATCCAGTAGGAAATCGAGTCTGAGACATCAGCTTTAAGAATTGTGCACGTTTATCCTTTGTCCACAAATAAGGAGCAATAGATTTTTTGTATTTTCCGTTACCATATTTTTCAACCCAAAGATTTCAATGAATCTTTAGTTCTTTAAGGTCTAGGTGTGATGACACTATATCATATGCACCAAAAAGAGTTTCTATAATAGCAAAAGCTATATTTTTTTCAGTATGCATAAAGTCAACAATATGCCTAATGGTTATATGCTTAAAGTATGGCAATTTATAGAATATGCACACTCTTTTTACACCACTATCGTAAAGTGGATCATTTTTACTACCCTGAATACCACCATTTTCAATAAAATTGCATTATTGTTTCTCCATTCTCAATAATGTAATCACTTGTTATTTCCAGTGGTGCTTCACAATTCTCTTCGTTACCATTGAAACGTGACTTTTGTCGACGATATGGATGATCCATTTTGAGGTAAGCACGATGTCCACAATAAATACACTTATGCAAACTACTTGAGTGCCTCACAAAACCCTTAAAGATGCAAGATGGACATCCATGGTATCCATGAACATTGAGACCAGTCAAAGTGCCATATGTAGGAAGATCGTGGATTGTAAACAATAAAGAAGCTCTTAAAGTGAATTGAATTGAATTACCATCCCCTAAAATTTGAATTGCTTCAATTCCTTTCCACAATTCCACTAGCTCATCAAATAATGGTTCTAAATAAACATCAATTGTATCTAAAGTCACATTTTTTTCCTCAGTATGGTTAATGACAACATCAATAAAAATGGCTTCGTTTCTAACCATGGAGACAAGTTATAATTTATTAAAAACATTGGCCAAGTTGACCATTTAGTGCTTTGATTTGAGAAAGGGTTCACCCCATCTAGAGCTAAACCCAGTCTTATATTGCGAGGATCTTAGGAAAAATCAGGGGATTTATTGTCAAATTCCTTCCAAATCTTCCAATCAGCCACAAATCATTGTTTTCCATCGGTGCTCTTGTTTTGGGCATGTCATTGCATTAGCTCGGCAATGTCCCGACATTTATACATTCGAAGCAACTGTGGGATTAGTGGAAAGTGGCGAAGAACCCTTCTCGGAGCTAAATTTCATTTCAACCCTGGTCTATACCTCCCTTCTTTACATTTTGGACATTCAGTCTCACTTGCAAGATTTTTGCGAAATAATACACAACCATTCACACATGTGTGGATGTTTTCATACCCTAAGCCTAGCTTAGTGATTTTCACTTTACATGCTCTTCGTTTTGTTGGCAGTGTGGATTCGGGTGGTAACAATCATTGTAAAAATGCCAATAACTCATCAACACTCTCATTTGTCCAACCATGCACCACTTGCAAGTGAAGAATTAAAAGGATTGTTGTTAAATGACTTAAATTTCAAGTACCATACACAGGTTTTAAAGCATCCTCCATCAACTTCTGCCATTCATCCTTAAAACGCTCATTCAACATTCTATCAACTTAAATCCCTTCATCAAAGGTTCCTACCTTTTCATTTCTGTTTTTTGCCTCTTCATCTATGTCTAGTGGCTCTACATCTCTCATGCTATGCAAGTCTATCCTATCTGGATAACAATTTTGAGGGAAAGGGCTTATACCGCTATGCCCATATTTTAGCATATGTTGAAAAATCACACTTATTTTTCCCATTTTCCCACCATGAAAATAATTACATGGACATGCATATTTAAGCAAGCTCTTCTCATCAGCTATTCTCTCATCATGTGCATGGTATTCATCTGTTGTTAAAATTGGGCTTTGACTCATCTTCAATTTTCTGCATTCAAAGATGAAACTAATATGTTAACTCTTTACTTTCAACTATTTTCAGAACTTTATTTGTAAAAGAGAAGTTTCAGCTCCTATTTGAGCACAAATGTCAATTGTGCAAAATTTTTAGAAATAACATATAAGAAGAGAAGAATACACATTTTTTACTAGTGTGAACACACCCATACATAATAATCACATAGTTAAACAACAAAAGAAAGTCATATTTGAGAGAAATCTTTTGGATCAGCACTTGTTTGAGGAGATATTTTTGTTGTATTTACACCTTTTGAACGCAGATCTATGAGCATGACAGCAAAAAAATTTGGTTTTGAACGCAGATCTATCATCATTACAAAAATATTTTTTGGTAAATATACTAGCATTCTTAAAGGCACAACCCTTGTGGACATTTTTAAACATTCATTACATCAGCAGTGAGGAGAATAACACACCAATGGGAGTTGCATTAGCAGCAAATAGGATGCATCACTCAGCTAAAGGGGAGGCACTTGGCAATGATGAAGTCACAGTTACCAGTAGTGAACTCTCTCCTTTAAAGCCTATTTCTGACATGTTCCCAGTGCTCATTCCTAGAAAATGAGGGCACTCCAATTGAGGGAGTCACTTACCTATTCATGGTAGCATGACGAGTTACAAATTATCAAATTTTTGACACTTGAAGGGAATACATTCTATTTTTGGCCACTTGCATGGAGGGCACATTAATGAAGGATTTACACCACATTATCTCCTTATTCCTAGCATGCAAGAGTGTACATTATTTGGAGATTTACATTACTTTTCTAAGCTTGAAGAAGTTCACCCTAGTAGAAAATATGCCTTTGGAGTCATACTTGTTATTCCTATCTTCATCTATAATTATGTGACTGATCTTTGATACTCATTCAAGACCTTCACAAGTTGTAATAATATTACCTAGGATAAAATTTCTCTTAATAAACTCTAGTTGATCAAGAAAAATGGTTCAAGCTGTCATATTCTTGATTATAAGATACATTACAAAGTGTGATATGCCAATAATTTCTCACTATGTTTATCTTGTTGTCTATCTTGAAACTGTTAATCAAGGTTGTCATTGATGTCAATGTGGCATTGACCAAGATGTCAATATTCTGGAGATGCCTAGACCCAGCATGATGTCAAGATGACATGGCTTATGGAGGACCATTTGATGACGTGAACAATGTCTAGGTACATGACATGAAGAACACTTAAGGACTTAATGACATGGATATGACTATACTTGATGACATAGATGTCATGGATAATCATGGAAAATTGTTGGAGGGCACTCTTCAAATTATAACAAAAATGATCTAATTTCAGGAACAGTCACAAGAAAAATATTTGTTGTGACCTTAGAGGCATCCTTAGGCATTGGCTCCTTCACCATCTTAAAGAGGACTCTTTCCTCTTTCCAACAAGCCCTCACTCAGCTCCTAACTCCAAATACTCTAAGAGAAATTAATTTTTGAAGTTTACATATCCTATTTTTTTGTCCCAACCGACCTACACTCAGTCATACATGTCGGCTTCACTCCAAAAGGACATGTCTATCCTTCATAAATCAACTCCTATATAAATATGATGTCCAACACCTCATTTCAAGCATCTAATTCGGTGAAGATTATTTCAGGAATGTAGAACAACAAGACAAGAGGCCGAGGAGGAAGAGTCTGAGTTGAATTTGTGACAAGGTAGATTTCCTGTAGAATTCATATTGTTGTACAGACCCTTGGAGACACAATTTTGAGGGCTCAGATTACAATCCTGTGGCAATAAATTGTGGATAGTCAGGTGGTTAGTAGCTCAGATTGCAAATATTACAAACTCGTGGACAACTTGGTTTAAGGTTGGAATTCCCTCACATGCATATATACCCTCGGACCTTAACTCATTCCTCAGGCCTATGATATTACAATCCGCAATAGGAGCTTTAGTCCTTGTGTAGTCCTGTAGCTTATTGCTATGGAAAATCACCTATGGTAAGCATATTTGTGGAAGTATCATAGCTCGGATCTGAAGCTTGAAGGGTTAAGCTTGTAGACTAAACTTTGAACGAGTGAGCTGTGGCTATCTGGCTATATGTGCTAAGGTTCGGTACTGGACTTACACCTTGAACCTGTGACAGTATTAGACTTGGACATGAGCAAGAAATAAACTCAGATGTGTTGTGAAGAGACATTTGGACTGATCTCGTGTAGAATTCAGACCTGTTGCTGCTGCACCCAAATTACAGACCTCTGTATTTTCGTACTGTGTGAAGACTCCAAAAATCTAAATTGTGATCATCTATTCATCTCGAATCTGTGGCATACTCCTGTCAGTTAGTGTGAAAGTGGACATTTTGAGGCAGAGAAAAGGGCATCTTTGTCCCTTATTCTATATGGGATACAAGACCAAGAACACCATTGAAGCTTTTTGAATTGTATTACAATGAATCCCCTTGTGTAGGTTTGGTTGGTAAAATGGAAGCACTATATTAAAGGTTGAAAACACAATATTGAATTTGTTTTTGAAGATCCAGAATTGAGAAGAAGCAGCCTCTGAAGAGTTTATGTACAACCTTCTTGATGTAGCATTGAAGCCTTTTTAAAGGAGATATAAGATCAGGTCTAAGATTAGGATCATTAAACATAGGAAACTTGACTTGATGCCTAATGATGGCCTAATAAACTTTTATGAAGTAACTAAAAAAATCCATTGTTGATCTTCAGTCTCTTGTAGTCCCAACCTACAGTAGCTTTCCATAGATAAGTTTTCTAAGGTTTACATGAACTGTCAAACAAAAATACAAAATGGAACTCAGTGTGATACATTGTTTTCAATTGAAACTAAGTAAGTCAAGCCCATTTTATGGTAAACAACGCAGTTTCCTATTGCTTCTTTAAAAGAAGCTTGACTTGATGCCTAATGATGGCCTAATAAACTTTTAGGAAGTAATTAAAAAAATCCATTGTTGATCTTCAGTCTCTTGTCGTCCCAACCTACAGTAGCCTTCCATAGATAAGTTTTCTAAGGTTTACATGAACTGTCAAACGAAACTATGAAATGGAACTCAGTGTGATACATTGTTTTCAATTGAAACTAAGTAAGACAAGCTCCTTTTATGGTAAACATCACAGTTTCCCGTTGCTTCTTTAACAGAAGCTTGACTTGATGCCTAATGATGGCCTAATAAACTTTTAGGAAGTAATTAAAAAAATCCATTGTTGATCTTCAGTCTCTTGTAGTCCCAACCTACAGTAGCCTTCCATAGATAAGTTTTCTAAGGTTTACATGAACTATCAAACGAAACTACAAAATGGAACTCAGTGTGATACATTGTTTTCAATTGAAACTAAGTAATTCAAGCTCTTTTTATGGTAAACATCACAATTTCCCGTTGCTTCTTTAACATAAGCTTGAATTGATGCCTAATGATGGCCTCATAAACTTTTAGGAAGTAATTAAAAAATTCCATTGTTGATCTTCAGTCTCTTGTAGTCCCAACCTATAGTAGCCTTCCATATATAAGTTTTCTAAGGTTTACATGAACTGTCAAAAAAAACTACGAAATGGAACTCGGTGTGATACATTGTTTTCAATTGAAACTAAGTCAAGCTGCTTTTATGGTAAACATCACAGTTTCCCGTTGCTTCTTTAACAGAAGCTTGACTTGATGCCTAATGATGGCCTAATAAACTTTTAGGAAGTAATTAAAAAAATCCATTGTTGATATTCAATCTCTTGTAATCCCAACCTATAGTAGCCTTCCATAGATAAGTTTTCTAAGGTTTACATGAACTGTCAATTGAAACTACGAAATGGAACTCAGTGTGATACATTGTTTTCAATTGAGACTAAGTAATTCAAGATCCTTTTATGGTAAACATCATAGTTTCCCGTTGCTTATTTAACAAAATCTTGACTTGATGCCTAATGATGGCCTAATAAAATTTTAGGAAGTAATTAAAAAAATCCATTGTTGATCTTCAGTCTCTTGTAGTCCCAACCTACAGTAGCCTTCCATAGATAAGTTTTCTAAGGTTTACATGAACTGTCAAACGAAACTACGAAATGGAACTCAATGTGATACATTGTTTTCATTTGAAACTAAGTAAGTCAAGCTCCTTTTATTGTTAAAATCATAGTTTCCCATTGCTTCTTTAACAGAATCTTGACTTGATGCCTAATGATGGCCTAATAAAATTTTAGGAAGTAATTAAAAAAATCCATTGTTGATCTTCTGTCTCTTGTAGTCCCAACCTACAGTAGCCTTCCATAGATAAGTTTTCTAAGGTTTACATGAACTGTCAAACGAAACTACGAAATGACACTCAGTGTGATACATTGTTTTCAATCGAAACTAAGTAAGTCAATCTCCTTTTATGGTAAGCATCACAGTTTCCCGTTTCTTCTTTAACAGAAGCTTGACTTGATGCCTAATGATGGCCTAATAAACTTTTAGGAAGTAATTAAAAAAATCCATTGTTGATCTTCAGTCTCTTGGAGTCCCAACCTACAGTAGCCTTCCATAGATAAGTTTTCTAAGGTTTACATGAATTGTCAAACGAAACTACGATACATGGATAATGAGATATCAAATGAATAGATTAATAAATCAGGGTTGTATTGGTTTAAGTAGAATAAATGTAATTAAAATCCCCCCAAACCCTCTTATTTGATGTAGCTTTATCTCCACATCACTGAAGGATAATTCAATGAGGTATCATAAATTATTTTCAGTCATGACCATAACACAGGTGCCATATAAAGGTCCTAAGCCATGTGTTGATAATGAGCCATGCGAAATTAATGATCTCTGATATGTGAGGATACACCCCTGTGCTAATCCATGAAAATTTGGTGAAGATGACATATATCATAAGTGGAATTTGAGATCAAACTGAACCATACGAGCCTCAGGAACTGTACATGTTTTTATTTAAAATTTTCACCCCAGATCATAAATAGTACATTTCTTAGATCGAAATCAACATATACAGTGAGCAAATAAGGGCAATAGAAACTGGTTTGGAGGCTTATAAATAAGTGAAAAATATCAGTTTTGAAGGTAGAAGTGGACCAGTGTTGACCCCTTGAAATCCATGATCCTTACCCAAAAAAAAATCGTATGAATCAACAATATGTTAAAACAAACAGAGCAGATACAAAGCCAGGAAATAGAAAAATATAAAATCCGACTAACTTGTGACTCTGGGGATGCAAACTTCAATTGTGAATTTCTTCTGCCCTCCTTTTCAAAAGCCTCCAAGTTCTGTCTAATGTGTTTTTATCTATGATAAAACTTGTAATTATATAGAAATTCGCAGCCCTAAAATAACCCTATCGCCAACAACAAAAATCCTCTCGCCAAGAGAAAAACTTTGGCGCCAAATAACCAGCTTGGCCAGTTTTCATCCATTTTTTATCTAAATTTTAGAACCAACTACATGGCGCCAAAGACCCAGAACCTCATCTTCCTGAACCACTCCGGGTAAGAACAACCAGTTTTCCTCTATTCCTGGGCTTTCATACTGGTGAAATCAACCATGACCTCTCCGGACTTCGACTTTTGACGGACTTCGAATGTGGCATGCCCTCAAAACCTCGTCTTTCCCCGACTTCGACTTTTGACAAACTTCAGCATGCCCTCAAAACCTCATCTTCCTGAACCAGTTGAACCAGTCGAACATCGAGTTTTCTTGGGCTTTCAAAGTCAGGTTTCATACCAATATTTTTGATGACTTCAACGCATGGTAATGCCAATGTTCGAATTCGACTTAATTTTAGAACCCTGTCTCCCTGAACCAGTCGAACAATGATTTTTTATGAAATAAACACATTACTTCGACTTACTTCCACTTTTGTTATGGACACTTATCGATTAAAGAGATGGAGCGATTACTATCTAGTCAATATTTTTTTATGAAATAAACACATTACTTTGAATTACTTCCACTTTTGTTGTGGACACTCCTCGATTAAAGAGGTGGAGGATTACTATTTGGTCAAATGCATGTGTGTGATTGAATAAAGTGGGAGGGAAGAAAGTGAGATTATCAAAATCAAGTCACATCAATTTTCACTTAATATTCCCATAAAAAATGGTTGGTATATTGTCATATCAATTCTCAATTAATATCCCCATCAAAAATCATTGGTTTCTTTCTTTTTATCATATACCATTTGGCAAAGAGTTAGACATTGACTTAATCGATAACTGAATGAATCTTGTTAAAAGGAGATTTATTTTAAAATTTTATTATATCATTCTAAGTTGTTAAATAAATGGATAGCTTTAAATGGATGACCCACTTTTCAAATGCGGCATACCTACTTTCACTTTTCGAATGCAGCATGCCAATGTCCGACTTACTTTCAAAACCCCGTCTTCATGAACCAGTCAAACAACGAGTTTTCAAAGTCGGTATTTTTTATAAAGTCAACGTAGGACTTACTCATGTCTACTTCCACTTTTCGAATGTGGCATGCCATGTTTACAAAACTTCAAATAATTTTTTTTAAATAATTAAAACTTGCTTACACTTTTCGAATGTGGCATGCCTACTTCCACTTTTTGAATGCGACATGCCATTTTTACAAAGGTTCAAACAATTTTTTTTAAATAATTAAAACTTACTTCCATTTTTCAAATGCCTACTTCCATTTTTACAAAGGTTCAAACAATTTTTTAAAATAATTAAAATATTAATATTAATATTAATATTTCTTATTTTAATTATTAATTAAATATAAAATCACACTATATTTAAAATTTAATTTTATATAATATAATTAAAACAAATAAAATATAAATATTGATAATTAATATTTTAATAAATTCAATAAAATATAAATATTGATATTTATTACTTTAATAAATTAATAAAGGTTCATATCAAATAATATATATATGCTAAATTGGTGTCACACAATATATGTATGTTAAACATGTTATAAATGAATTATATATGTGTGTGAGGCTTGAGTAGGCTTAATGGTTAAGGGTATGTGTTTCCTCCTAAGAGCTCATAGGTTCAAAACCAGAGGGGGTAGAGTATGTATGTCTTCATAAACTTAGCAGTCAAATCACTATGCGGAGGTGGATCCCTTGTCCCACAAACAAGGGGGTCTCATACACCAATTTGGTGTTCGTCTTGGTCAACCTGACCTTAAAATTAGATTATTATTATTATTATTATAAGTATAACAAAGGTTCATGCACTCTCTGATGGGTGTGAGGTTTGAGCAACGTCACGTGGAAGGCGTCTCGCATGAGTAAATACAAGTGGAGCAAGGATGAGGGAGTGTCACACCTTTGAGTTAGTGTTGCAACGACCAAGTGGTGGGAGCATGACGGGTGCCCAACTCAGGTATAATGTGCGACGATGATGTGCATTATTGGGCAAGCCATATTGGCAAATGCCCACCTTGGGCACATCGTGTAGCGGTGGGTAGAGTCATGCGTTTTGGTAGATGTGATGAGTGGCAACGTCAAATGGGTGTGTGCCCCATAGCGGGAAGACAAGTCAAAGGCGTCAAAAGAAGTCATGTTGGTGAGTGCGTTCGGTGTTATGGGAGAGTTGTGTAGTGAATGGGCGAGCTGGGCAGGACAGGGTTCGGGTGGCCAATCAGTCGTTGGGGAAGATCAGGAACTCATGGTGGCAAGGGAAATCATGGGTATAATATTGATCGCTCTGAGGTAAATGAGGGGTAGGGTATCCAGCATTAATGTTTCTTGGAGAACTGTCATCCAGTACTTATCAAAAACCTAATGGAAAGAGTATTGGACACAACTGAGAGAATTTTAACACTACAGATGGATTCAGAGAATCTTGTATAAGTGAAATGTAACACTTCAATATCAAAATTGCAATTTTCCATTTATGGCATGACACAATTAAAAATTATTGACATAAATGACTAATTCATATACTTGTTGTACTAGTCATATTTTTATTCTTGGACTATAATAGTGATTTACATTAATCATTATTAATTTAGCCATATATTTTAATCCTAGGCTAAATTAGTCATTTAAGTTAGTCGCTTTTAGTTTAGTCACTTATTATCTAGTCATTTATTTTATCCTTAGACTAAATTAGTCATTTAAGTTAGTCGTTTTTAGTTTATTCACTTATTATCTAGTCATATATTTTATTCCTAGACTAAATTAGTCATTTAAGTTAGTCATTTTTAGTTTGGTTACTTAAAATTGCTCAAATTTAGTAGTAATTCACTTGAAATAATAGCGGTTACTAAATTTTTTAGTCATCTGGTCATTAATTTCATCATTTTTTACTAGTGTTCCAATGTATATGTTTTCACATTAAGAAATTATTTTCTCAAGTGTCCTCATTCTTTCAAACTATCCAACTTTGACCTGATCCATTTGATTAGCATTTGGGAGACTTTTTTTCTCTAGATCAGAGAGTAATTCAAGCTTCTGACTAAATGAAAGTAAGTCATTGTAAATGAATTGCATGTTTTCCTTAAGATTACTTTTAACCAAATCGACAAATGAATAATTTCATATGTTAAATGCCACAAATCGAAAGTTGTTTTCCATGAACCATCAATAGTATGTGATCTTTGACATATGTTACTAATAGTATATGATTTCACTTCATTAAGGAGATTGATGGACTTATTAGACATAGGACGTATCAGAGGCAGAAGTTGACAATGGTGGTGCCCCCAACGAATTCATTAACAAAGGACCTCGATTTGCGCCATCTTCTAGCTCCTTTCTTCTTATTTTCAGCCTCAGGTTCTTTGCTTCTTGTTTACCAACTGACTATGCAAGTGACTCACCAGTAGGTTGATTGAATTTCATAAGCCCATTAGCACTAACACTAGACACATAAACATTCATTTCTACTTGACCACTAACCTTTTATTATGAATATCTACCTTTTATACTCATTTTTTTATTGTATTTTCCATAATTTATATTTTTAAAAGTATTAGGTTCATCATTGAGAGTAGTGACTTATTCAGAAATTTTCTCCATTTTATTGTAATTTTCTTCGAAATAAGTACTAACCCAATCAATTTGTATAGAAGTTTCAACTTCTACATCTATAACTTGCTCAATGCATTTTGTTGTGGGGGGACACTTCGATTTGGCTAATTCACCCATGTGTGCCCTAAATTTAGTGAACTTCCAAGGATTTTCACCATCTCTACCAGCTAACAGCTCACCATGAGCTATTTTTCCACTTTCAATATCCTTTCTCTTCCTTTTACTAGAGGATGAACTCAAAGCAGCACTGATTGTGCAAAAAATCTAGAGATTAATAAATAGGATTTTTTCCTCTTTGCTTTTATTTTTCTTCCGTGGTGGCACTAGTCTATTCATAAATTTATTTATTATCAATTAATGATTCTTAGTTTTGTCTCGAGAACTTTGAATTTTATTTTATTTTATTTTATTTTTTCTTTTTGTAACCCTCGTAAACAATTTTTTGTTTCTAACGATACCCATTTGTGTGTTAAATATACCTTCTAGATAAAAGTCTCGACGAGCTTCAAATTCTCTTAATTTAGAAGAACCCAATGACTATTCAAGATCTACAATGTGAGTTGCATTATTAATAGTGACTTTTCCAAAAATAAATTGTAGAGAAACAATTTTATTTTTCTTATTCCTTCCAAATATAACTAGTTAATCACAATATTTCATGTATAATTTAACAAAAAAATACCTATCGATAACATTTTTTTGGAAACAACGACATCTTACCTTTAAATCTAAAAATTTGAATAAGCATATTTCCTTCTCTTTCTTCATGCGCATGTTTTCCCCATAGGAAAACTCATGGTTACACAAATATTTGATCAGGCTCTTGTCTAGTTACCATGTAAATGATCCCATTTACAATACACCTTGGATTAGACCAAAAAAAATAAAATAAGCTTATTTCTTCCATAGTATGAGATACCAGAACTACATTAGTATATTGTTAAGATTAAATTTAGGTTTATAGGGTAAGTCTTAAAACACATGGCTTGAGATGAGAGTTATTATTAGGTACCCCATCGTAAAAATCATATTGTTCATGATCAAATTCACTAACTAAAGAGATAATTCATTAAAAATGAGATCAACCTAGAGATAATTCATTGAAAATGAGATCAACCTATTTGAATAAACAATCCTTTTGAATGAGTAATAAAGTAGATATAGAATAAATTATTGGAACGTTGGTTATCGACTCTCATCCCATCACACAAGCACAAATTCAATAGAAGTCCCTATATGGTTGTATAAAAAAAAAATTAGAATAGAGAGATCAAAAGGAATTTAGGAATTATTTGGGAATTTGGGGAAACAAATAGTTGAATAATGTTCATTCCACCTAGTCGTGACGCTAAGAAAATATCTTATTTAGATAATTTTAAGGACATATCCATTCGAAAAACTTGAATATCCATCTTAATGCTTTCAAATTTAGTGGAATTATGGTATTTTTTGTTGCTACCATAATTATTCTTTTGTTTATATTCAAATTTTTTGCGCATAAATAATTGATTTCTTTGAATTGAAATACCTATGGAACACAACTATCATTCACAAATATTCTACTCAAAATCTTGTTGTTATTATTTTCTAACATGCCACTAATAATTAGTTGACCACTATATGTTCTCATCAGTAAGAGAAAATGATTTAATTGTATATATGTAAACAAATTTTTTCCTTCCTCTGTTATCCATTTGTACTTTGTAATTGAAAATAATCTCTCAATCAATAATTTTTTCGATATCATTAGCCTATATATTTTTCAGTATGCTATATAATCGCCAAGTATTACTAATTGGTAAGTGAAATCCCTTACATAGAACACTCGTAATAAATAGAAATTGAAGATATGAAAGTTGGAATTTATGGAAAGTAGTGGAAATAAATATTGAAATTCCAAAACCATATCATCCATTTACTTCAAACCTGACTCCAACTTTAATATCATCAATATAAGTATACTAAGTGAAAAAAAATTATGAAGTAAACTAAATATGAATTATCTGTGATCATGATAAGTAGCATGCAGGCTGTCAGTAATAAATCTAATTTGAAAGGCATGTTTGGACAACCAAAAAGAAATATAGTGTGGAGACATGGTGGACTAACTCTACTAAGGATCGACTTGGTGGTTTATATGGTACCCACCACTTTTTCCATGTCAAATCGCTCCATCTGATAAAAATAGCTTTGTGTACATGGAGACACCTCCTTTTATTTGCAATATTATTTGATGGATACTCGTTTTGGAGTGTGTGATGCCTTTATTACATGTCGATTCACTGATTCAATAAAAAAATTCCTAAACAACCTTACATTTACCTATAGTGGAGCATTTTTTTAATAGTATAGATAAGCCTTATTTAATTTTTTAATATTTATAGAGTCATATACACCTTGTTGATTTTCTCACAACCAGTAATCATTACACAATGTGTTACATGTCAATTAAGTATTATTTCCACTGTCCCATCTCTTGTATTATCTATATATACATTTTAGAAATATATTTACATTCTTGGACACCATTTCTTTTTCTGATTGTATAATTACGACTTAATTAATTTTTTAATAGAAATTATTGGAAACCAAGGGATATTAATTACTTATATTTCACATTTCATGTGTGTAAAAAACTATCAAAATTGATAATTTGGGGAGATGCACAAAAACAAATAGAGAAAGAGTAAATTGATATGATACCATTGATCAAATTTTATGAAAAGAACAAAATGAAATATAGATTACTAACCAAAAATACAAAGATACAAAATGTGAGAAAGAATTGTGTGGACTGTAAATGTGTGTGAAGGTGCAGAATTAAGGTATAAGAATTCTCCTACGCATACCCCTCTTGTGCATATCTTTTATTCTGCACACTAAAAACCTTTGACCTATGACATTCAATAATAAAATAGATATAGTGTACCATTAAAATGAAAATAATAAAAATAGTTTGAATTTTCATGGACATATTACTCTAGCAAAAATTAAAATGGAAATTTGTTTGGTGTGAAGGAATATCCATTTGAATTCAATACTCAGAAATGTAACTATATAAAATAGATGAATTCATTTTGTATTTCTGTAGTTGATCCCCTGCTCTCTCTCTCCCTTTTTATGTTAATGGAGGAACGTACAGATTCTTCACTAACGAGAATGATCTCATATTAACACTAACTTTGGTGAAAGTAAGGGATGTACCCCAAAAGGCTCGTGAAGACCTAACACATATATGAAAGGAATATATGCGAAAAATGGGATGTGTGAAATAAGACATGTCAAAGAAAAATGAACATATGAATTAAATACTATCAAACCAATATGTTCGCAAAGAAAATGGAGATATTTGAGCAACGAATATTGCATCTACAAGGGGAATAATGAAATTTTAATATCTTTGCAAAAACTAGAACCAATATGGAAACGATCAATTTATAATCGAGTTTGGGAAAACTGTTGTCAACAATGAGAACGTGTGAAGGGGAAATGTGTATGGAAGTGTAGAACTTATGTTTATATGGAAAAGTAATTTGCAAGATATATGTATAAAAAATAAGTGTGTAGATATGAAAATCTATGCGAACATGCGGAAGTGAGCATGTGTAGTGAATGGAAACAATTTTAGTAGAAAAGAATGTGTTGAGCCAACTAGTATGCGAAAGAAATTCATGTGACAAGCTAAAGTTTGTGTGAATAAAAACAATACACATAATTAAACCATGTGTTAACTTAAAGGAATAAGCATCATTTGACCCCTTTCGTAATCGTAAAAGCATAGAGGAATTTAGTCTACATAGAGGAATTTAGTCTTACATATAATGGATACATGTAAGAGAAACATAGATACGAAAGTACTAATTTTGGTTTCAATTTAAATTAATTACTTAATTAAAAAAAATTATATCGTTCTAATCAATAACAAACAATTTTTGGTTTTATAAAAGCTCAAAGTATATCGTTTAAAACTTATGAAAAAAAATTATATCAGATCACTTCACAAAATTGGTGAATAAATTTAGAATTAGAATTCATGAAAAGTGACCAAAATAGTTACAATAAATATAGCTATATCCAGATTCAAATGCCAATTATCATAGCTACAATTAAAAGAAATACTAAATATCCAAAACTTTTGTTGAACGTTCATTTTCAATGTCATCAATTAGAAAACGTTGCATATAGTATAAGAGATCAAAGCATATGCTCATAAACTTATGTTTAATTAATTTTTTTGGAAAACTCTACAGAATTAAAATTTATACAATATCATAAGGATAACATTATCTCAAAATTATTCACAAAATTGGTAAACAATATTAGTATTAAAGCAAAGTAATCATAAGTTCATTTTCATTGTCATCAATTATTGGAACATTGAATACTGAAAATAATCCTCATCAAAATTATCAATAATGAATGTTTCTTAGAGTGGAGTATTTTAATTGTGTCGAGTGCGGAGGTGAGAAGCAAAAAAAATTCCTTTATAACTTTGCACTTTACACAATGCACTTCACAAAATTGGCAAACAAATTCGAAACTAAAACAAATAACTAGTCATTGTGATTGAAACACTACAAGAAAAAAGGATATTGGTGAGGCTCATGCTTGTGATGGACCTTTAAGGTCCATCACAAATGTCACATATGGTGACATTCCTTGAAAAAGTGTTATTGTAATTGCATATAGTGAGAGTCCTTTAAGGTTTATCACCAAAGTCATTTTCGGTGACACTTTTGGTGAAGTTTGTTAAAGACGTGTCACTAATTCTCTCTTTGGTGAAACTTCTAGTGATTATCTCTTATTGACCCTCACCAATGCTATTTTTGGTTACTTTTGGTGATGGTCGAAAAAATTTCGTCATCAATGATCATTAAAATGAGTTTTTGATGACGTTATGTGCATGTTACTATATTTTTTGTCAAAAGATAATGATTTAAGACCATTGTTATTGAGTCTTTTTCATTATGTGCCTAATGCCATATAGTGTTAGAGTCAGTCAATTTGTTAAGAAGTAATTAGTGTGTATCATTTACCTAAAGTAATGAGAATATAGTTTTCCTATGAGTCAATACATGATTCATCTCTATTAGGTTTATTATCTAACAAATTTCCTTTAGATAAAGTTCCACTAGTGTGTGTAGAAACTATATTATTTAATACATAATCAAGATTTGTAAATTTTATTAATGAGTCTGAGAGATGTAGCACTCCTCAACACTTTTGGCACATATTAACATTCCTTGTCATCTCACATGTCTTAGAAAATATTTGTACCTAGAACATCTTGCCATGACTAGGACACCCAAGCACATGCTGGCAAGTCCCATAATAGCATAACACTCTCCTAACATGTGTTGGCATGCCTTGTAGTCCCTAGCATGCCCTGGAATACTTTGGCATGCATTAACATACATGATCACATGGAACACATTGAAACTTGGCATGTATTGGAACCTATTATTAATGTGCCTAGCATGCCCCTTTCGAAAAAAGATAAAGTACTGACTTATTAAGCCTCTTATGTGTTCATTTCCTTTCATTTTATCTTGGTTATTATTTTTTTTTCCTTGGTACTCCTTGAAACATATTGGGATACCTTGACAGCCTACACATCCTAGTATGCCTTAGAATATTTGATGTCTTGGCACTACTTGGAACATTTTAACAGACACTGGAACTCCTTATCACACTGTGGAACTTCTTGACATGCCCTGATATTTGCTAGCATGCCTTACTAGTGCTTAACATACATTATCACTCCCTTCTTGGCATGCTAGCTAGCACTCGTTGAAACTCCATAACACACCCTCATATTCATTCACTTCCATGGATTTTGACCTAGTTCTCCCTTGTTTTTCCCTAGTACTCCCTAACACTCCTCAGCATGCATTAGCACACTCTGTCACACCTTAGCACTCTTCGATGTGCCCTTCGACTTTATAACATGTGTATCACTCCCTAACACATATTGGCACTTGGCACGTGTTGGTTATTGGAAAGTATTAGTATTTCTAGCATTCATTAATATGCCTTGGTATGATTTGACATGGTTTAATATTAAATTTATTTGAGATCAATTATTAGAATGTAGATGAGAATTAACAAAGGATGATTTGGCACTTAGAATGCACTAACACTTGGTACCTATTTCCACCTATTGTTGGTGTGCCTAGCATGCCCCTCTTGGAAAAGGTAAATTGATGACTTATTAACCCTATGATGTGTTCATTTCCTTTTAGTTTAATTTGTTTCTCCTTTTTGTTACCTTGATATTCCATGACACATATTGTCACACCCTTTCACATCTTGGAATTCCTTAGCGCTTGACACATCTTAGAATATTTGACATGCCTTCGAACTATCTGGCACATCTTG
>CM076569.1:781822254-781916609 GCA_034641835.2 Pinus albicaulis | reverse complement strand
GGATACTTGTTACGACTTGTCTTCTTCTTCATTCGACGTTCCCACCATAACGATACACTTGGATGGTAACATGGACCTGGTTTTGTGAGAGGAAAATATCCTATTCAGCCCACAATTGGGGCTCTCTTGCTTGGCTTTCTCGAGTTCTGATTCTCTTTCCATTTCTCTTTCTATCAAAGGAAATGTTCAACAACAGAATTTGCATGTCGTTTTTGATGTGCCCAATTCTCAAGTTGGATTTGCTCAGGAATAGTGTGTACTAGTGCTTCATAATTTTTCCTTTGCCTTTATTGTTGGAATTTCTGAGAATTCCTAAATAAATTCAGAGAGAATGAAACTCTTTTTCTAACACAGAGAATTAAAACAAAATTTTTTCTTACTGGTAGACAGAGTATTTGCACAAAAACACTTCTATTCCATTAACTGAAAAATCTATTACAAAAGAAACTTCCTCTCTCAGAGGGATTACACACAGACTGCTACAAACACAGTGCTAAAAAAAAACTAACTCTCTATCTATATTCAAAATTACACTGCTGTATGTATTTTCTTACAATAGCCTTGGGGCTCTAACATACTCTGTTTTTAACACTGCTGTGTATTAAAAACAATACATTAGTTACATTAGCCTCTCAGGATTTTTACTTTGTGACGCAACACATTTTTAATAAAGAAAACAACTATATATATGAACTAAATCTAAAACTACGAATATCTATGGCCCACTGGGCTCCTCTTATAAGATCACATATATTATATGTTAAACGTTTTACAACCAAACTTAATGCGCGATATAAAAAATCATAACAAAACATTAAAACATAAAACCTTATCAAACCAATACGCTCGGACATCAACGAAGAACTAAGCCAAATTGCAAACAGAATTCGCATCACATTTTGGGCTGCTGACGTAGGCGGGTTTTGTAACACGAAAATTTTATAGGGCGTGATTAAATAAGTTTTAGGTCCGAAAACTGGGTTCTGCGGACGACCCAAAATAAAACCGGAAAATTTATCAATTGCGGTATATGAAGGGTTTCAGGTCCGGATTTGAGGACCGCGGTCGGGCCAAATAAAAACCTGATCCAATCATAAACTTCCGCGTGGTCTGCTGACTTGGTGAGTGGGACCGACATTCTTTGAACAAATTCAAACTCCCACGTACAAAAACAAAGACACTCTGTTTTGTTTTAAAACTTTGTTTTTCAATGTACAGAGGACTGGCACAGAAAAACGAAACCTCTGTTTCCCAAACAGAGAACTGTGTACTCTGTTTTAAAAATGAATTTGACTCTTCAATTAAAATAGCAAGCGGCCAGAGGCGAAAATTGTCAAACCAGTTTTGGAAAGCGGCTACAATGGGCAGAGCAGTTGAAGTTAACACTTCAGCACTCTCTCTTAAGTTCAACTTCCTATTTATCAGTCATATCCAAACATTTCCTTAAATATTCAAAACTCTTCTGTCCCAAAGGTTTGGTCAGAATGTCTGCAAATTTCTTTTGAGTTCTGCAATGTTTTAAAATTATTTCTCCATTGTTCACTAGCTCCCTGATGTAGTGAAACTTAACATCTATGTGCTTTGTCCTTTTGTGAAACACATAATTTTTAGACAATGCTATGGCTGAGCTATTGTCACAATAAATCACTGTGCCTTTTACCTGTTCTTGACATAAACTCCTTAACATTCTCCTTATCCATACTGCTTGACACTTTGCTGCTGTAGCTACTACATACTCTGCCTCTGCTGTAGATAATGCTACAATAGGCTATTTCTTATAAGCTCATGAAATGGTTCCTGAACCCATGTGAAAAACATAACCAGAAGTACTTTCCCGGTCATCTACACTTCTAGTCCAATCACTATTAGTGTATCCAATTAATTCTGAATTTTTTGAAGTAGTATATAAAATTCCATACTTTTTAGTTCCTTTAACATACCTCAGAATTATTTTTGTTGCTTGCCAATGTGATTCGTTTGGCCTCTTCATGAATTTGGAAATAAAACTAACAGGATGCATAATATCCGGCCTAGTTGCAGTCAAATACATGAGGATGCCAACTATGCTCTTGTACAAACTAGGATCAAAATCCTTGCCACTGTCCTCTTTGCTGAGTTTTAATCCCATCACTGTGGGAGTAATTGCTGCCTTGCAATCATGCATGTTAAATCTCTCCAAAACTTCATTAACATAGTTAGCTTGTGAAATAAAAATCTTATTTTTGTTTTGCTCTACTTCTATTCCTAAGAAGTATTTCAGCGAGCCCATATCAGTCATTTCAAATTCATCTTTCATGTCCTTTTTAAAATTTTCAATGAGGTAATCATCATTACTTATGAAAATCACATCATAAACATATAACACAATAATGAACATCTTACCATATTTCTCCTTGATGTATAAGGTTGGTTCTCCCTCACATTTTTCAAAACCATTTTCCAGTAGATAGGAATCTATCCTGCTGTACCATGCTCTTGGTGCTTGTTTCAGCCCATAAAGAGCTTTCTTCAATATGCACACTTTGTGCTCTTGGCCTTTCTTCTCATAGCCTAGAGGTTGTTCAACATAAACCTCTTCCATTAAAACTCCATTTAGGAATGCTGACTTCACATCCATTTGGTAAACTTTCCACTTGTTTTGTGCTGCTATGGACAAAACTGCTCTCACGGTTTCCATTCTTGCAACCGGTGTGAAATTTTCCTCATAATATCTCCCATGCTACTGCTTATACCCTTTGACAACAAATCTAGCCTTGTGTCTTTAAATTTTACCTTCAGCATTACTTTTGGTCTTGTAGACCCATTTAACTCCAATAACTTCCTTACCTTTTGAGAGTTTATCCAAATCCCATGTTTTGTTTATTTCTATGGCATTAATTTCTTCATCCATAGCTTCTATTTATTTTCTATCTTCAATAGCTTATTAAAAATGAATAGGATCATCAACATGACAATACAAAGCAAATAAAGAGTTCATACCTTCATTTGCTGCCTCTTGCTCATAAATCTCATTTATATTTATGAACTTTGTTCCTCTTTCATTTGGTGTACAAGTGCTTGAAGTAGCACTCGAATCTCTTCCTTGTGGTGTGCTTGGAGAAGCACTCTCATTTCTCCTCAAGGGTGTCCCTTGTTGTCCTTGTGTTGGTGCTGATATTGAGGGATGTATTTCAGCGATCTCTTCATCATTTTCATCATGAGACAAAAATTTCTTTACATTGATTGTTTTCTCAATGCTTCCATCCCAAGCTTCATATTCAATAAAATGAACATCTCTGCTCACAATAAACTTCTTGGTGGATGGGTTATACAACCTGTAAACTTTGGATTCCTCACTGTATCCAATAAAAATATATTTCTCCCCCTCGCTGTCCAACTTCTTCCTTAGCTGATCTGGAATGTGTGCATAAGCCACACAACCAAAAACTTTCATGTGAGTGACTCCTTGTTTTGTCCCACTCCATGCTTCTTCCGGAACTCTATTCATTACTGCTTTTGTTGGGCATCTATTCAAGATATATGCTGCACAATGTACAGCTTCAGCCCAATAGTCATTTGGAAAATGTTTTGTCTTTAGCATACTCCTTACCATATCCATGATTTTCCTATTTTTCCTTTCGGCAACTCCATTTTGCTGCAAACTGTACCTTGCTGTAAATTTCTTGTGTATGCCATTTTCTCTGGAAAAATGCAGAAATTCTTTAGAGATGTACTCACCTCCTCTATCAGTCCTAAGGACTTTGATATGCTGCCCACTTTGTTTTTCCACAAGTGCTTTAAAATTGCAAAATTTTTCAAACACTTCACTTTTATTTTTCAAAAAATAAACCCAAGTTTTTCTTGTAAAATCATCAATAAAATTTAACATATAGTGGCTGCTTGCAAGTGATGGTGTTTGCATTGGTCCACATAAATCTAAGTGGACAATTTCTAAGGGTGCCTTTGCCCTTATTCTTTTCCCGGATGGAAAACTTTCTCTGTGTTGTTTACCCAAGATACAACCTTCACAAAGGCTGTCTGGTTTCTTAATCAATGATAATCCTCTTACCATTCATTTCCTGTGTAACAAATTAAGACCTCCAAATTTGAGATGTCCAAATCTCAAGTGCCATAACCAATTCTCTTCTTTTGTTTCTCTTTGAAAAGCCTCTTCTGTCACTGCTGCCATTTCTTCTCCATTCTTCAAATCTAACCTCATCCTGAGAGGGAACATTCTGTTCCTTGTCATCCTTATTTCAGCAATACATTGTTTTCTTGGAGGTTTATCCATGATGGTGCATACATTATCTTCAAAGAGAACATTGTAGCCCTTTTGAATGAGCTGTCCAATGTTTAAAAAATTACATTTCATACCTGACACATAATATACATCAAGTATGCTATTCTTTTCTCTCTTCTTTGTGAAGACATTTACTATGCCTTTTCCTGTGACAGAAATATTATTGTCTGTTCCCAATGTGACTTGAGACTTCACATTTTCATCTAACATAGAAAACATAGCAATGTTTCCTGTAATATGGTTACCACAACCTGAGTCTAGAACCCATAAATCTTCACTCTTTTCCTCAGCCATATTACATGCTAAACACAATTTATCTTGGCTGATATTTTCTCTAGTGAAATTTGCACTGGGTCTATTACCCATATCATTTTGCTTCTTGCTAAATTCATTTGCATAAATCCCATATTTTTTACAATAGTGACATTGGACATTGGATTTGTCATACCTTTGTCCATGAGCATGTTGTTGTCCACTTTGCTGGTTGCTGCTTTGGTCTTGGTTCTGATTTTGATTGCTGCCCCTTCCTTGAGCATTTGCTGGGTTGTTTCTCCCTCCTCTGTTTTGGCTTCTGCCTCTTCCTTTCTTGTTTTCTTTGCCTTGATCTCTTCCTCTTCCAAAGGACATTTGGGTCTTGAAGGCATGCTCCACAGATGAGTTTTAATTTCTACCCAATCTCTGTTCATGTGTCATCAGGAATACATGAAGCTCATCAACTGAAAAGTTTGAGAGATCCTGTCTCTTCTATGGTGGTGACTATAACATCAAACCTTGAGGGTAAGCTCCTCAAAAATTTCTCCACAATCCTTCTTTCTTCAAGTGTCTCTCCATGAGACCTTACCTGTGTGACCATTCCAATCACATGTGTGAATAATGAATCTATGTTATCAGACTCCTTCATGCAGAGAGTCTCAAAATCTCTCATCAATAATTGTAGTTTCATTGTCTTCACTTTCTCCATGCCTTGATAGGCTGTCTTGAGAGTTTCCCATGCTTCTTTGGATTTCTTAGCTACTGCTATCCTTGGAAACACACTCTCATGTATTGTTTGATACAAATAGAAGGGGGCTTTAGAGTCCTTCTTCTTATTGCTCTTCAACAAGTCCTTCTCTGCCTGAGTTAAGACATTAAACTCATTTTCATCTACTGGTTCTTCAAAACCATCCTCAACAAGTTCCCATAAGTCTTGAGAAGCAAATAGGGCTCTCATAGTGATTGCCCAATAATCATAGTTTTTCCCATTAAATTGTGGGCGCTAAGCATTACCAATACTCATGCTTGTGCTGGCTCTTGCCATGCCTAGCACTCTGAACTATGCTTCAAACACTTGACTGTGAATTTATAAAATAAACTGACTGTCTTCAAACAGTAACACAAAAATCTGTCTTGAGAAATACCTTGGATTTTTTTTTACTAAGCCTTCACTCCGTTGGAGAAGTTGTTGCAACAAAAAATCCTTCCTTCAACTTCCTTGACACCTTCAAAGACCCTGGACTAGCTCCAATACCATGTTGGAATTTCTGAGAATTCCTGAACAAAATCAGAGAGAATGATACTCTCCTTCTAACACAGAGAATTAAACAAAAATTTTGCTTACTAGTAGACAAAGGTTGCACAAAAACACTTCTATCCCATTAACTGAAAAATCTATTACAAAAGAAACTTCATCTCTAAGAGGGATTACACACAGACTGCTACAAACGCAGTGCTAAAAAAAAAAAACTCTTTGTCTATATTTAAAATTACATTGCCGTGTGTATTTTCTTACAAAAGCCTTCGAGCTCTAACATACTCTGTTTTTAACACTGTTGTGTATTAAAAACAATACATTAGTTACATTAGCCTCTCGGGCTTTTTGCTTTGTGACGCAACACATTTTTAATAAAGAAAACAACTATATATATGAACTAAAACTAAAACTACGAATATCTATGGCCCATCGGGCTCCTTTTACAAGATCGCATATATTATATGTTAAACGTTTTACAACCAAACTTAATGTGCGATATAGAAAAACATAATAAAACATTAAAACATAAAACCTTATCAAACCAATACGGCCAGACTTCAACGAAGAACTAAACCAAATTGCAAACAGAATTCACATCACATTTCGGCTGCCGACGTAGGCGGGTTTTGTAACCCGAAAATTTTATAGGGCGCGATTAAATAAGTTTCGGGTCCGAAAATTGGGTTCTGCTGACGGCTCAAAATAAAACCCAAAAAGTTATCAATTGCGGTTTACTAAGGGTTTACGGTCTGGATTTGAGGACCACGGTCGGGCCAAATAAAAACTCGATCCAATCATAAACTTCCACGTGTTCTGCTCACTTGGTGAATGAGACCGACGTTCTTTGAACAAATTCAAACTCCCACGTACAAAATCAAAGACTCTCTGTTTTGTTTTAAAACTCTGTTTTTCAATGTACAGAGGACTGGTGCAGAAAAACGAAACCTATGTTTCTCAAACAGAGAACTGTGTACTCTGTTTTAAAAATGAATTTGACTCCTCAATTAAAATAGCAAGCGGCCACAAACAGAAATTGTCAAACCAATTTTGGAAAGCGGCTACAATGTGCAGAGCAGTTGAAGTGAACACTTCAACACTTATTCTCTGTTACCTCCCTCCTCCATTTTCTATGTTTCATCTAGTCAAACTCCCGCTTCTATCTTCCCCGC
The DNA here is from genome assembly GCA_034641835.2 of Pinus albicaulis. NCBI lineage: Eukaryota > Viridiplantae > Streptophyta > Pinopsida > Pinales > Pinaceae > Pinus > Pinus albicaulis. Next base: position 781,909,651 of record CM076569.1, on the reverse strand, counting down.
CATTAGCCGTCTTTTAAATAATGATCTATCGTATATATGAAAGCCCAACTGGTGCACAGCTGCCACAGTGCTTTGAATAGTCATGGGTATTATTTAGTCTGGTCTTTTGGCTGTTCCCTCACCGTTGTTTATCATTCGTGTTAATTAGAATTATATTATTAGCAACTGTGTTGGTTTGCATACTTGAAACATATTTTGGCGTTTTCTGGAATTTAATAAATACAAGTTTTGGTAAAATATGATCTTTTAATACTCATCAAACGATAATCTCTATAGAATACCGTAAAAGTAAAAGCAAAACGCAAACATTTTGTTTATAACATTTTTTTTTTAATACTATATTAAAATGCAATGTCACACGACCATGTCTTTAATCCGAAATATAATTTCTCTTCAATTTAGAGAAATATGACGATAAGCCCCCGAACATTCATAAATTCAAATTTACATTCGCTAGGCTAGATAGTGATCCCGATCTACACTTATAAGAAAAAGATATGAAAACTAAAACTACAGGAGTGATTTGTGGAATTTAATAAATACAAATTTTAGTAAATATGATATTTTAACACCCATTAAACGATAGTCACTGTAGAATAAGGTAAAACTAAAAACACAGCGTAAACATTTTGTTTATAACAATTTACAACATTTTTTTCATTTTGAATGCAATGCGACACCATCATGATTTTATTCTTTACATCCGAAACATAGTTTTTCCTGAATTTATTAAAATTTGGACATAAGCCGCAAACATTCATAAATTCAAGTTTACGTTTCCTAGGCGAGATAGTGATCCTGATCTACTCTTATAGAAAAATATCTCTGAAAACTAAAAATATAGGAATCAGGCTTTAAAATATAGATACAATCGTCCATGCTGAAGCGTTTAATTTCTGAATGTAATAGAGCAAATATTTGACAGTATTTGATAATTAAATTATCATAACAAGGTAATCCATAGTGTGATTTCATAAATTATGAAATAATAGTGTGATTTCATAAATTATGAAATTGTAGATAATTAACATTAAATAATATAACAATAACAATAAGGTAATCAATCGTGTGATTTCATAAATTATGAAATTGTAGATAACTATATTAAATAATATAACAATAACAATAGTGTGATTTCATAAATTATGAATTTGTAGATAATTGAGATTACATAATATTAAATTAAATGTACGAGGTATGGATCTCTCATTATCTTATTGCACAAGCGGAAACGTTTCTTTTAATGTCATCCAAGGAGTTTGGAGATGGAGAGAGTGGTCTCATATGAAATTGACATACATGCTTATCATTTACACAATTAAATCTATATAATTCCGTTTTTAATGCATTTTCACATCATAATTAGTTAACATTGAATTGTTCCTAATCCCATTGATTATCACATAACTTTATGACAAACATAGGAAATATCCGAAATTTTGAAACATTTAAAACGCAGCTACGGTAGCATGAATCTCTATAAAAAAAAATTATAGGTACGATATATTTGTTATCAATTCACTAACCACAAACATAAATATATGAATCGAAAAATTAGAAGGAAATAATTGAACATAAAGCCATTTAAAAAAAATATATTATAAATTGATCTCTTATAATGAGGTGAGCTATAATAAACGGTTATAAATTGATCTCTTAGAATGTGGAGCTATTGCATTTATCTTAGCTACCAAACTCTTATTTATAATGATTTTAATTTATTTTTAATATTGGGTAAAAAGTTGATGATTATAATTTTCAAATTTGTTAGAATTATTATAGGGTTTTTTAATAGTTGTTGGACATTAGATAAATGAATGCTTCATGTGTGTTTCATGACATGGACTAACTGCTTGTCGTGGATCTTCATTTTTGGCCATGTGATTGTTTACTAACACTTGTAGGTTTTGGTTTAACCACAATCAAGATTCCTAAGTGTCTCTCGTGGATCTTTATCTCTCACAATATGATTGTTAACTAACACTTGCCAGATTTGGTTTAAAGACAAAGTGATTCTCAACAATAGTTCTAATATAAATATCAAAAATAGTTATACTTTATAATACATGAAAAGCTTTTCATCTTTAAGAGTGAAATGGAAAATTTCTTCTCCATTTTTATTTCAAATATCTCCAATAATAAGTTTAACTTGTTGTAATGGTCAAGAAAATACAATATTAATAGAGATGACTACTTACTTGTTTTCAATAACAATGCTACCATATTTTGGATCTCTTCATTTAATAGAGAACATAACATTACATCTTGGACAAGGCATACAAAATGTCTTAGGTGTAACGTTATTTTCTATGTATTTTATAATTTTTTTTCAAATACACATTGAGGTTACATTAATGTCTATCAAAGTAGAGTAGGAGAAAATGAATGATTGGAGGGATTTTTAAAATAAAGTAAAGCAAAATACTCCACACAATTATACCACTTGTGTAGAAGTAGCAAAGGATTTCCCTGTTAGCATCACCTCCATAATCATGATCTAAATGAAGCCCTTTAGAATCACCTCCATAACCATTATCCAAATTATCCATTTAGTTATTCCAAAGCCATCAATATATATCGCCAACATCCAAATCTACAAGTAATTTTGTTTTGCTATAATTTTATTTAATCTCCAAAAGCTGCCTTTTTGGGGATGAAGAATGCTTTGAGCTTTGGGGCGACGTTGAGGGACCTAGTTGACCAATTAGATAGGCTGAAGGATTGGCCATTGAAAATAGTAAGTTATTTGTGAACTGTGTTTAACCAAGTAGAGAGTTAGTTTGGTCAACTCACTAATGTAGTAATAGAATTTACACTTGTATTCTCTTGCCATAATTATACAAGTAGACATGGATCAACAATGTAAATGTGGCCATTGATGACCAAAAATTAACAAAGACACACAATAATTATATTCTCTTCTATACATCAATAACACCACATATTACCACTTTTCTTTCACTACTACAATTTCTCTACCATTTGGGGTCATTACCTATTTTTAGCATTTTCTATTTCAAGTAATTTTAGTTTTAGCATCAAGTGATTGATCTAAACATAGTATGTTACTGTTGCTGTGCTAATTACTCATTTAGACTATAAATTCAATGTCTTATGTGTGCTTAAGGGGTTAATGTTTCTTGCAAATTATCAAGTCTCATGCGCGTTTTTCATGTCAATTTAGTGAGAAATTTAACATAAAATTAAGAGTTGAACAACAAAAATAGAAGTAAAGAACATCACCATACATAACATTAACACATGTATTTGATGAAGGAGTTCACCCCTTCTGGGCTACATCTCCTTGGTCCAACTTCCATGGATTAGGCCTCTATATTATGCTCAAATTGTCAAATTGACCTGTTTACAATGCTCCTTTACTCCTGTAACCTACTCCAATGAGTCAATAATGGCTCAAAATGGCTATCTAGCCTCTTTTTGAGCCTGAATTGGTCGAAAATTTGTAAAATTTATGGCTTCTTCAAAATTTTCCACTAAATTTGGCCCTAAACTAGTTAACTACAGTTAAAACTGGCAGTTTCCCTGAATCTGGAGGTCTGCCAATTAGTGCACAATTAATTTTAAGTGGATTTAAGCGCTAATTAAGCGCACTTAGTATGCTAATCCAATGCTTAAGTAAATCTGATTTTAATTTTGGATTAGTGCTTATTAAATATGTTTAAGGGATAATAAACATGGGTTAAGTCATAAACTCCACACGTTTGTTTGGAGCTCCATCGGTGGTTCAGGCGTATGGTCTTGTGTACTGGGGGTTCGTCCCCACTTATCCCCACTATATACCATAGTCTTATATAAATATATATGGGTGTCATAGATAGTTAAGAACCATTGTATAACGAAGGTGGTAAGTCTTGCACGTGTTGTGGGGGAGGTCAAGGGGTAGAACTGCCATGGGGGGCACGTGGTGACCTCCGAGCTTGCCACATGTCCTCACCTAATTGGTTAACTTCAAACCAACCATCCAATCTAATGCCAACACTTGTCATCTATTCACTGGTCCACCTGGGGGAATATTCCAAGAATATTCCAAGGTTCTTGGAATATACCTTTTGCTGAATAGACTGTACGGATGCATAGTTAGCATCCTTGTCACAAAATTTACATTTTTATCCAAGCGAACATATCTAGTTTCCGGGAGCTTATGGCGACCTTTTTCTCCTGAAACGAAGTGCGCTGGATTTCGAATGACGAGAACTACGTGGTCGTTCAGGTTCTAAGAGAGTATGAGAACTTTGTGTTGAACCTTTAGTTAAACTGAGAGGAGGGGGGGGGGGGGGGTGAATCAGTTTAACACATTCCTGATCTTTTAGAACTTTTCATTAAACTTATTTACACCTTCATTTCATATCCAATTTAATGTGTGAGTAATCTTAGAATGTAAGCAGCAAGTGTTAGTATAATATAGCAGTAGACTTAGTATGAGAGCAGCAGGTATTAAGCAGATGATACATATCAGATCAATACATAACTATCATGCACAGAGACATCAGATATAAGTGGAAACCCATAAAGGGGGAAAACCACATCTTATTATTGTTGTGATGCAAAGGCAAGCTCCAACTCCCTCTCACCACTGTTTTTCTGCAGGCACCAGCCTACAAGAGGCTCCAACCTCAATTCTGCAAGCTACAACTTGCAAGGAAGCACCAACTCCCTTCAATTTTTTGCAGGCACCAACCTACAGGAGGCTTCAACCTTAGTCAGCTACAACTGACAGCTATCAAGTTGCAACTCGATAGGGAAGCTCCAACTTCCTCAATTTATCAAACTGAATGTTTGCTGATTTACTCTAGATATCAGCTCTGTTCTGTATCTGCTCTTCTTCTCTTAATCTTCTCTGCTTTATTCTTCTATATTCTGCATTCTCTGTATTTTCTCTCTCTGCATCCTCTTTTTTTTTGTGCATATCAAATTGATATTATATATAGAGATCCTCACATGATTGTTTGTATTTCACAAAGAATTTGAAGTGAACAGTCATGACTCTTTGGCTTCTATCTTCTCATTCCTTTATCCAACTCATTTTTAAAATTATAACAATATGTACAAATTTCCATGCTACAGTGGGATTTTGTCTTTTCCTTAGGATACTTGCCTTTGCATCACAAACAATAAAAATAATTACAACATTTACATTCACATTTTTAATTACACATTTCAATTTCACTCAGCTCCTTTTCTGGATTTTGGCTTTACTGGATTTGTCTTTTCCTTCTGCTGTTAAGAACCTGTTCTACATACACTTTGTTCACTGTCATCTGCATATTCCCTGTTTTTTGTGCTTATTCACCTGTCCAACTCATTCCTGTACATGTTCCTGTTCACCGAACTTTCATCTCTGCATGCTTTCCTCTTCTTTTCCTTTTCCATAATTGCATTAAAGTTTCATGCCCAATCATTTCTCAAGTCCGGACAATCTCACAATCTCTGCTTTGTTCTACGCTAGCAGTTTTAATGCTTAAATCTGAAGTGTTAGTAAATCAACCATATTCCCAGTACTTTTCAATATTTCACTTAACTGTGTGTAAGTGCATCCCAAGCTTCATGCCCAATCATATTCCAACCCGGAAATCTCACTCTGCACTTATTCTACGCTGGCAAACTCAAACAAATAAGTCTGGTCATTTTAATGTCTCAATTCACTGAATTTGGACCCCAAGGAGAAGTTGGTCTTACTATAGCGTGGCTCTGTCAGCGTTTCCCTCAGTTCACCCCCACGGTTCTTTATTTTCTTGGCAATTTTATTTATCAATTTTGGAGAAATTGATAAATAAATACAATTAGCAACTTTTGAATGTCATATTGTATTTCCCGGCTTATATAATCGTCTCCGAACTTTATATAACTGTTCAACCCTTTATAACTTTATATTAATATTCCATGCCTTTTTAAATAAACATTTACAATAACCTTTGGCAATTCAATTATATCTCCGACCTTAGATTAATGGTTAAGCACTTTATAAAGATTTAACTTCGTAATAACCCGTGGATCCGGACCCACCTATAACTCAATGGACCAATCAAATGCGCACGTCGTACCTTGTTTATCCTTCGCACATCTCCGTTATCATCCGAGCATCTACTGCAAGCGACCACCGTCCGATGTCCCTTCTCCAGATCAACGACCCGTGTGCATATCGCTCGGCATCCAACGTCGGTTTTTAACACGCGATGGAGCACTTTAAGTGGTGGTATTGGAACAGCAACCTAGCCACATGTCAGATAGTCTACGAAATCGCTCGTGTTCAAGGAAATACCGCCTATACACCAAAAGCAGTGTGATGAGGGGCAACCCACCTTGTAAACCCGCTCGCGGTTTTTCTACAGTGATTGACCGCGGTTGTACGTCCGGTTTGCACTCTCCTGTGTATATTCTCGTTTATTAACTCCGGGTTTAATCTCCGGTTGAGGAATTCAATTAACACGAACAAAAAAATGTATTTATTTCTATAAAGCGGGAATGATATTATCCTAAAACAGAGTTAAGTGACCACGGTTTCACGCAGGGTTCTTCTATGAGTGGGGTTAAATGCACAGGGATTATTCGAATGAATTTACGACTATGGTTCCGCTCCATTATAAGTGGCCTTGGTCTCTAGCATTTAAACATGGTCCTGCCATATATATAACGCACAGTTCTACCATATATACAACCTCCATGTCAATCGAATACAAGTGCTCTGTTCAAAAATGGGGATAATTTCAAACATAATTCAAACAGTGAATGCCAACTGATTCAAAGCATATCCAATCTCATTGCATTCCACTGCACATTTGAATATAAAGTCCAGAATGTAAATTATGTTATGTGTAACGCCCGACTGTATAAAATATTCTCGGAATTTATATATATATGTACATTTTTATTTTTTTTTGGAATAACAGCGGTTTCTCTGCCTCTACCTTTCTCCTTTATATTCATTTCCTCTTTGTTGCCTCCATTGTCTGTCTTTGTCTCCTTGTAACTGTTCCTGTTTCTACATCTGTTACCTCCTTTGCCATCAATGACAACATTTCCAACAGTCTCCCCCTTTGGCATTGATGGCAATACATTTTCTCTGTTTTCCTGCTCTTTCTCCTGTTGCTTGCTCTTCCTGTTTGCCCGCTCTTCCTCCTGTTGTTTGCTCTTCCTGTTTGCCTGCTCTTCCTCCTGTTGTTTGCTCTTCCTGTTTGCCTGCTCTTTCTCTTGTTGCTTTCTCTTCCTCCCCCTTTGACATCAATGGCAAAGGGTTGCTTTTTGAATTTCCTCTCTCTGAGTTATGTTTAGGTCCTCTACTGCTGACTTTGTACCATGCTGCTCCAAAGTGATGTATAAAGCTTGTTGAGAGAACACTTTGAGGATTATCGAATTTGAATATACACGGTAAATTGATACAGTTCAAACGCATAGACTTCTTTCACTTGTATAGAGCTAAAAGTGAGAATAATGATACTTCATAGAATACAGATGTATCAGCTTTTATCTAATCAGAGATGTATGATTGGATTCAAACTGATGCTTTTGTTCTGTAATTGACCTTTTCATGCTTGAATAATGCAAACAACTCTAGGATAATAACTTGGTGTTCTTTTGTCTTAATCCTTTGATCCTGAGGACCTGATTCATGCTTTCCTTGCTGGCTGATCTCCCCCTGGAATGATATTATCATTTCTGTTCTCCCCCTCAGACTGTGCTTTCTCTTTATATCAGAGAGTAGCATCTACAGATACTACCCCTAGTTTATCCCTCAAATATTGGAATGGTTCTCCAGCAAGAGGTTTGGTAAATATATCAACTGTCTGTTCTTTTGTTGGTACATATTCTAGTTTTACTATCTTTTGAGCCACTTGTTGTTGGAGAAAATGATACTTGATTGGGATATGCTTAGTTTTTGAGTGAAGCACATGATTTTTAGATATACTTATAGCACTTGTATTATCACATTTAATTGAGATGGGTTCATCAATGCTTACCTTCATGTATTGTAGAGTTTGCTTCATCCACATGACTTGTGTACAACATGCTGCTGCTGCAATATATTCTGCTTCTGTTGTAGATAGGGAGATAGATGTTTTTTTCTTGCTTAACCATGCCACCAGACTTTCTCCTAGATAGAATGCACCTCCACTTGTACTCTTCCTATCATCCACACAACTGGCCCAATCTGCATCTGTGTATGCTGATAAAGTGAAGTTTTTGCTTTTAGGATACCAAAGTCCATACTGTGTTGTTCCTTGTAGATAGCTTAATATTCTTTTGACTGCAAGAAGGTGATTTTGTTTAGGTGCTGCTTGATATCTAGCCACTAGTCCTACTGCTAGCATGATATCTGGTCTTGATGTAGTCAGATACAATAGACTTCCAATCATGGATCTGTAGAGTTTTTGATCTATATCAGCAGACCCATCATCAACACATAGCTTGCAACCTGTGGTCATGGGAGTTGACATAGGTATGCAGTCCTCCATTTTGAATTTTTTCAGCATTTCTTTTAAGTATTTTTCTTGAGAGATGAAGGTGTCTGTGTTCTTTTGTTGAATTTGCAGTCCTAAGTAGAAACTGAGCTCTCCAATCATATAAATTTCAAACTTTGTTTTCATCTCATCAGCAAACCCTTTAGCTAGTTCATCTTTGTTGCTTCCAAACATAATGTCATCAACATACACTACAACAATCAGGAGTTCATTTTCATGGGCTTTTATGTATATATTTTTGTCTACTCCACCTCTCTTAAAACCCTGTTTTTGCAAATTTTTATCCAGTCTTGAGTACCAAGCACGAGGAGCCCGTTTCAGTCCATATAGGGCCTTCTTCAGTCTACATACATAGTCTTCTATGTCTGTCAACGAGAAGCCTTCTGGTTGTTCCATGTACACTTCTTCTTCTAGATCTCCATTAAGAAAAGAAGACTTTACATCCATTTGATATACCTTGAAGTTTTGGTAGCATGAAAATGCCAGGAAAATTCTGATAGCTTCCATTCTCGCTACTGGGGCAAATGTTTCTTCATAATGAAGTCCTTCAATTTGTGAGTATCCTTTGCAGACAAGCCTGGCTTTATTCCTGATTACTTGTCCTTGCTCATTCATTTTGTTTTTGAATACCCATTTTGAACCAATGATATTCTTCTCAATTGGTCTAGGAACTAGTTCCCAGGTATTGTTCTTCTCATTTCGGTCCAATTCTTCATTCATTGCTTTTACCCAATACTTGTCCTTGCTGGCTTCTTCAAACTTCTTTGGCTCTATTTGTGATAACATTGCTATGTATACTTCTTCTATCTATTCAGTTAGCTACCTTCTTGTTTGCACTCCTACACTCTTGTCTCCTATGATTTGATCTTCTGGATGATTCTTTTGAGTGTATCTTGAGGGGTTTTTTGAGTTCAGTTCAGCATTTTCTGATGTTTTGCTTATTTCTTCATCATCTTGGTCCTCTTCTTCATGATTTTCAGGATGGCTGCTGCAATCTATATCTCTTGTCTTGTTTTGAAGTTCTTCATCAAATCTTACATCAATACTTTCTACAATTTTTCGAAGAGTCTTGTTGTAGCATCTGTATCCTTTACTCTTGGATGCATATCCTAAGAGTATTCCTTCATCTGCTCTTGCATCAAACTTCCCCAGATTTTCATCAATATTCTTTATGTAGCACTTGTTGCCAAAGACTCTAAAGTGCTTGATTGATGCAGGTTTACCATGCCATAGCTCATAAGGTGTCTTGTCACTGTTAGGTCTTAAATGATCTTTGTTTAGAATATGTACTGCTATGTGTACAACTTCTGCCCCAAAGGTTTGAGTAATGTTACTCTCTTGCATCATAGCTCTGACCATTTTTTGTACAGACCTATTTTGTCTCTCTGCTACTCCATTCTGCTGAGGTGTCCCTGCAATGGTAAATTGTTGCTTTATTCCATGTTCATTACATAGGTCTGCAAAGTCATAATCTGTGAATTCTCCTCCTCTATCTGATCTGATACATTTTAGCTTGCATCCAGTTTGATTTTCTGCTAATGCCTTGAATGTCTTAAAATTTTCTAGTGCTTCTGATTTGTTCTTGAGAAAAGCAACCCATGTCATTCTGGAGAAATCATCTATTATCAGCATGAAGTAGGATTCTCCACTTGGTGTCTTAGTTCTAGCAGGTCCACACAGGTCCATGTGCACAAGCTGGAGCGGTCTTCTTGTTGATAGCTCATCTTTAGATCTAAAGAATGTGCGAGTCTGTTTCCCCAATTGACAAGATTTGCATATGGTATTTGAAGGCCTTTTTATTTCTGGCATATCTCTGACAGCTTTCTTCTTGCTGAGTCTGATGATATGGTCGAAGCTGAGATGTCCCAATCTCCTATACCATAACCATGACTCCTCAAGTTTGCTAAGATGGCAGGCTTCATCCTCCTCTTTTACTATGTAAACATTACTCTCTTTTCGAACACCTTTGAGCAGAGTCTTTCCTATTGTGCTTGATCTAACTTCACAATCTTGTGCTCTAAAGAGAACTTCACAGCCTTTGTCACACATCTGACTAACACTCAGTAAATTTTCTTTCAGCCCATCTACAAATAGTACATCTTGGGCCTTTCCTCTACCATTATCTATGCTAACTGAGCCTTTTCCCTTGATCTTAACTGATTTATCATTGCCAAAAGTAAAATTGCCAGATTTCTTTTCATCAAGAGTTATAAACTTGCTTTTGTCTCCAGTCATATGTTTTGAGCAGCCACTGTCCAGGTACCACTGGCTTTTCAGGTCTTGAGCAGTTAGGGCCAGGTCACATTTATTCTCCTTCTTTATCCACTAGAGGCATCCTTTTGTTTGGTATCTTTTGTGAGTTGATGAATCACATCCTTTTAGAGGAAATTTGGAAGGAATATGTCCAGCTTGATTGCATATAAAGCATTTGATCATATATTTTGCAGTATTGTGAGTATGAACAGAATTTCTTTGATTCATGAACCTCCTTGAGGTGTTGAACATCAATCTTTGTCCATACTTTCTACATTCAATAACTTTATGACCAAATTCCTTACAATAGAAACAGTAACCATAGAAACTATTTGCATACCTGATGTAAGGTTTTCTTTTCCATTTGTTTGCTTGAGGTAGTCTTTTCAATGTTTGCATCTTTTTCTAGTTTGAATTACTCCTTCTTGCATGAAAATATGCAGCAATGTGTCCCAACTTGTGGCAGACATAACAGGTGGTATTCTTCATTGGAGGGAAGAATCTCTTTTGATGGTTTCCAAATTTTACATATTCAGGGGTCTTAGTATTTATTACATTCTTTGCTACTAGCGGTTTCTTCTGATCTGTGTCTTCCTTATTTCAAATTTCTTGTTTTGTAGGAATTTTTTGAGATGCTTCATCATTCTTCTTTGCTTTTACAAAAATAATCTCTCTATCAACCTTTTCTTTTCCTTTATTTGATTCTCCTTCATAGCCTATTCAAGTCTTTATCATAGGGGATCTTTGAGCAACCAAAATTTCATTCAACTTACTAGAGCTTATTGTTTGGGAAGAGTTTATAACCATTTTCCTTTGAGCATTTACTAATTTCTTTCTTAGACATACTACTTATTCTTCTAACTTTTCTTGTTCTTGAGTTTTTTCTTTGATTTGCTTAAGTAACATGTCCTCTATCTTCTTGGCTTCTTCAAGCTCTATCTTTAGCTGCTTAAGGACTTCTGAAATATGTTCTTCTCGTACATACTTGAGGAGAATGTCTTTTCGTTTTCTGCATTTCAGTTTGAGTCTATCAATCTCTTCTAGAGCACTTCTTAGCTCCCCCTCAAGGTCGACTTCACCTTCTTATTCTTCATCTTCTAGCAGGAGACCTTCAAGTTCTTCTATGGCCATCAATAAGAATTCAGAGGTTCCTTCTTCACTTGAGGATTTATCTGAATCTTCAGATGTACTACTGTCTTGTTGAGCACAGAAGGATTTTCTACTGAACTTATTTCCTTTCTGCCAGTTCTTTGATTTATTTCTCTCTGGCTCTTGAGGCTGATTGCTTACTTTCTTGTGAGGACACTTAGCAGCATAGTGTCCAACTCTTCCACAGTTAAAGCATTTGAAAGGAATTTTACCTTTGTATTTACCTGATCCTCTATCCAATTTCTTGACAAATTTTTCCTCTTCTTCATCCGAGCAGGAGCATGTGTCTCCTTCTTCTTCTTTCTTCTTTTCTGATTTAAAAGCTGCCTCCCTCGTACTTGTTTTCTTCTATGGGAGCCTCATTTCATAGGATGTTAGATTTCCAAGTAGCTGGTTCATGGTCAAGGTCTCCCAATCAGCTGTTTCTTCTATTGCAGACACCTTTGGATTAAACCTGGATGGAAGAGATCTTAGAATCTTTTGCACAATAATACTTTCTGGCATTTTTTCTCCAAGAGCTTTCATATTGTTAATAATTTCTGCAGCTTTTAGAAAGAAACTGGCAATTTCTTCATCATCATTCATTTTTAAGTTCTCAAACTAGGCTCTATAGACTTGAAGTTTGGCAGTCTTTACTTTCTTGTCTCCCTCATGTATGTTCTCAAGAGTATCCCATATATCTTTGGCAGTGTCTTTGTGCATTACTTTAATAAATTCTGCTTCACATAATCCATTTAGGATGGCATTCATGGCCTTTGCATTAGCCACAAAATGTTGTTTTGTTTGTTTTTCTGTGTCAGTTGCCTTTGGGGCATATCCTAATTCCACAGCAGCCCAGACTTCTATTCCTAGAGACATTATGTATGTCCTCGTTCGGATTTTCCAGAAAGCATAATTTTCACCAGTGAAGAAAGGGGCTTTATTGGTTGAGCATCCTTCTTTACTAGCCATCTTAGGAACCTAGGATCTCCTTTCAGTTGTTAGACTTGAACAAAGGAACCTGCTCTGATACCAATTGTTGAACCTTTAGTTAAACTGAGAAGAGGGGGGGGGGGGGGTGAATCAGTTTAACACATTCCTGATCTTTTAGAAATTTTCATTAAACTTATTTACACCTTCATTTCATATCCAATTTAATGTGTGAGTAATCTTAGAATGTAAGCAGCAAGTGTTAGTATAATATAGCAGTAGACTTAATATGAGAGCAGCAGGTATTAAGCAGATGATACATATCAGATCAATACATAAATATCATGCACAAAGACACCAGATATAAGTGGAAACCCATAAAGGGAGAAAACCACATCTTATTATTGTTGTGATGCAAAGGCAAGCTCCAACTCCCTCTCACCACTGTTTTTCTGCAGGCACCAACCTACAGGAGGCTCCTACCTCAATTCCGCAAGCTACAACTTGCAAGGAAGCACCAACTCCCTTCAATTTTCTGCAGGCACCAACCTACAGGAGGCTCCAACCTCAGTCAGCTACAACTGACAGCTATCAAGCTGCAACTTGATAGGGAAGCTCCAACTTCCTCAATTTATCAAACTGAATGTTTGCTGATTTACTCCAGATATCAGCTCTGTTCTGTATCTTCTCTTCTTCTCTTAATCTTCTCTGCTTTATTCTTCTATATTCTGCATTCTCTGTATTTTCTCTCTCTGCATCCCCCTTTTTTTGTGTGCATATCAAGTTGATATTATATATAGAGATCCTCACATGACTGTTTGTATTTCACAAAGAATTTGAAGTGAACAGTCATGACTCTTTGGCTTTTATCTTCTCATTCCTTTATCCAACTGATTTTTAAAATTATAACAATATGTACAAATTTCCATGCTACAGCGGGATTTTGTCTTTTCCTTAGGATACTTGCCTTTGCATCACACACAATAAAAATAATTACAACATTTACATTCACATTTTTAATTACATATTTCAATTTCACTCAGCTCCTTTTCTGGATTTTGGCTTTACTAGATTTATCTGTTTCTACTGCTGTTAAGAACCTTTTCTGCATACACTTTGTTCACTGTCATCTGCATATTCTCTGTCCAACTCATTCCTGTACCTATTCCTGTTCACCGAACTTTCATCTCTGCATGCTCTCCTCTTCTTTTTCCTTTTCCATAATTGCATTCAAGTTTTATGCCCAATCATTTCCCCAGTCCGAGCAATCTCACAATCTCTGCTTTGTTCTACAATGGCAGTTCCAATGCTTAAATATGAAGTGTTAATAAATCAACCATATTCCCAGTACTTTTCAATATTTCACTTAACTGTGTGTAAATGCATCCCAAGCTTCATTTCCAATCATATTCCAACCCAGAAATCTCACTCTGCACTTATTCTACGCTGGAAAACTCAAACAAATAAGTCTAGTCATTTTTAATGTCTCAATTCAGAGAATTGAGATATTAATTCAACATTCTGCCATGGCTGTAAAATCATACATATGAATTCATTCATATTTCGATCATTACAATTTTGGAACTTAATTTTGGCTCCTGGCTTATATATATATAACTTTCGAACTTTATATTATGCTGCCAATACGATTAACCTTGGTTAAACTCTTTTTAATATAACTCACCGGGCCTTATACTAAGATTACAATACGTCGAATAACATTAATAAACCAAATTCATTATATATGACTCCGCCCTGGGCCCACAATACAACTAAAGGACCGATCGAGTGCACACTGTACCTTTGTTAACCCACACGCCCATCCGACAGTTGGTATTACGTTGCTCGATCGAACGTATATTGCTCGATCAACATGCGCAAACAATAATGTGCGATGGTGCTCCGTACTCGGGTTATCCTCCGCACACCTTGGTTAAACTCCAGGCAAGTCCGACGCACGATCACCGTCCGATGGCCCTCTTCCATATCAACGGCTCATGTCAATTTCGCTCCGCGTCCTAGTACGAAAGTTAATGTGCGAAGGCGCACGTTAAACAGTGGTTTTAGTGTTCATCCAGGGACACGCGTCGATCACTCAATGGAATCGCTGCCAATTCGAGAATACCGCCTTCCGTATAATAGTGGTGCGATGAATACCACCGTTCACTTTAAACCGCCGTTACTATTCATTCAGCTCTTGGTTCCACTTCTCCCTATGCTCTAGGTTCCGATCCTCCACGATTTCAATTATATATATTCTTTGTTACGACTATGGTTCCACTTCATTCACACTGCGCATTTGACTATGGTTCCACCTCCATTCATACTGTGCATTTGACTATGGTTCTACCATATATATAGCGCACAGTTCTTCGGTGTATGCATATATATAAACCATATATATATATAACGCACCTACCATAAATACAACCTCCATGTCAATCGAATACAAGTGCTCTGTTAAAAATTTGGGATAATTTCAAACATAATTCAAACAGTGCATGCCAACTGATCTAAAACATATCCAATCTCATTGAATTCCACTGCACATTTGAATATAAAGTATGGAATATAAATTATGTTATGTGTAATGCCCGGCTGTATAAAATATTCTCGGAATTTATATATATATATGTACATATTTTTGGAATAACAACTGTTTCTCTGCAATAACAGCTGTGGCTCTGCCTCTGTCGCTTCTGTCACTCTGCCTCTGCCTCTACTGCTGTGATAACAGCTCTGTCTCCATATTTGCTTCCTCTGCCTCTGCCTTTCTCCTTTATATTCATTTCCTCTTTTATGCCTCCATTGTCTGTCTTTGTCTCCTTGTAATTGTTCCTGTTTCTACATCTGCTACCTTCTTTGCCATCAATGGAAACATTTCCAACACTTTGATTTTTGAGCATAAAACTACCTGATAATTCCTGCCCATTATAAGCCATTTGGACTCCAAAATCTCTTTCATTACTAAAAATATGGATGAGGGTATAGTTCCCTCACCCTTCCAGTCTCAATTGATTGGAATTTTCCCAATTTCATCAATTTGAGATTTTCACAAAAACTAGTCTTTTTCCTTGACTTTGGAGACCCTGTCTTGCTATTCTAGACACCATCATGCCACAATTTCCCTGAATTTGCATAAGAATAATATTTCCTTTTAGAAACAAACTTGTTTCCACCTCGGTCGTCAATAAAAGGAAACTTGAAAACTGTCTCATCTCGAACACTGTCGACATGGCAATTTTTAGCTTGTCTTTCCTTGTACTTGCATCGACTTTTGACCAAGTGTTTTCGCCATTGCCATGTACCCTTTTGAAACCAAAAAATAAGTAGTTGCGGAACCTATGCCTTCTTTGTAAAATTTCTTCAGGGCTTTCTCTTTGACCTTTGCAATCCCTTGCACAACGTCTTGTTTCCAACACTGCTGAACATTGATGTTGATTGCTGCAATCTTTCACATCGTGTTTACCTCATTTCAAAGGCAACCTGTTAGATTCTTGAAACATCTTATTACAAGCATCACCAACATCAATGAAATCAACTTGTTCATTCGATACATCTTTTGGAAAGGTCTCATTCAAAACATCTCTATGCTTGAACATTAAGAAAGTCAAATTTTGACTTGCATTCATTATTCTCTTCATTTCTCTTGCATTTATAAGAAACACACATCTCTTCTTCTTATGCACTCTAACTATGTACTCAATTACATCCTTAAACAAGTGATACTTATTCTCATGGAAATGAAATACTTCTTTCCTATATAAAAGATAAGGATTTCCCAAAAAAATACCTGAAATCTCAAGCAACACTACATCAAGTTCAACTTCGTCAAGAAAGCTTGAATTAATTGCAAAACTCAAGACACACTTTCTTGTTACCTGCAAATTTTCATTCTTTCATATCCACTCTAAAGGATAAGGTCTTGGATGTGTAACACAATATTTAACTTCTTAACTAAGTCTTCGGAAATAAAATTATCTTGAGAACCACTATGAAAGAGTGTGTCTATCTTGGTATGCTTTGAAACGACTCTAATATGAAAGAGTTCAATTCTAGTATCTTCATCTTGAGGTACATTGGAATAACTTGAAGAACTAGTGCTTTCTATGTTATTACCTTTCAAACCCATTTTTGTAATCATAGTTTCATCACGTGAATATGAACCTAAGTCATGTTCAATGATTGCAACTATTTTCCCCTTCTATTTGGCTTTAATTTTGTTCAGCTTCAACTCTGGATGGAGTTGCCAACAATGGTCTTAATATTGGCCATTCTTAGAACAATGTTTACATGTGAGTTTCTCTTTTTCTATTTTTATAGAACTATTATTCTTTCCTCTTCCATTAAACTTTCCCTTTCCTTTACCCTCATACTCAAGGGAACTATATTTTTTCTCATCTGAACTATGTTTCCCTCTTGCTTCTAGATGTATGAATTGAACACAAACCACATCTAATTTTGTGGGATTGAACATGCCAATAGTATGTCTAAGATAAATATGCAAACTCCTGATATACTTTAACAAATTTTCTTGAGAAAAAAAATTGACACCCAAAATAAGAGTTTTCCTAAATTCATGAGTATAATCTTGCACACTTTGTCCTTTCAATTGTCTAAAATATTGCTAGTCCATAATGGATTTTTGTATGTAAACTAGATGATAAAATTGCCTTTTGATGGCAATAATAAAAATTGACCAAGGCATAACCCATGGGGTGGTGGCTTGTTGGTGATTGAGTGTTCTGTTAGGCACTCATTTGTAAAGGTTATTGGCTCAAACCTCGTGGGTTCCCATCAGGCATAAGCCTGTGAAAATTGTTGTGTATTGTTAGCGGGGATGATGCCGTCCAGGGGGGTTTTCATTAGTAGCAATGCGATGTGATCTTGGGTGGCAGCTATGATGGTATGGTTCTCGTTACCGTTTTCCCTCTTGATACAAAAAATAAAAATAAACACATTGAGATCTTACCTTGGTTTTTAATCTCTTCTTGTGCCCTTGCTTCCCACCATACAATCGTTGATCCCTCCATTCTCAAGGAAGCTAATTGAATATTTATGTCATCTTCTTGAAGGTTCTAAATTATGCAATAAACCTCCAATTGACGTATCCAATTATCCATCTTACCTGCATTCAATTCTCCATTATACATTGACAACTCAAATTTTACATCAAGTTCAAGTAAGGGTGATTTGATAGTTCCTTTTGAATTATGTGGGTGAAAAAATTGTAGGGTCATGGCAGTGGAAGATGATGATGATGCCTATAAAAGTTCAGTTCAATATGGTTTTGTTTATAATCATGTTTGAAACCCAAGAAAGATCACATATGTAGATTTATTCATCAAACTCTTTATATGGATCCAAATCCTCTGAGTGGTATGTGAAACAAACATCATCATAAGTTGCTTAAATTGCTGAGAAAGTCCCTTTCCACAATCAAGAAATTTTTGTATCTTTATTGCTTGTCTGGATTGCCTAGACATTATTTTTCTTTTGCGATATTCATCTCAAGGTTGTTCAATGGCCAAACAAATAATCTTGTAACTCATTTTGTCTCGGATAACCATTCTAGATCAGTGAGGATGCCAAGGGCCACTGCATTTTTTTACATCCATAATTATGCATGAATAACAGGATATTGCTCAAGAATGCTGAATCCCAATTGCTCACCATTAATTCTGATTATAAATAACAATTAGGTTACTTATGAACCCACATCATCAAAAGCAGGAAAAAAAATAAATGCAACATCCAACAACGCTCTCACAATAATTAAAAAACACAAATAGAAATTGTAGCTAAAAATAGAAGAAAAGCCTTATGAATAACATAATACCTGTGGAAACCCCTTATACTTAAATAAAAAGAGTAAAGGGATCTCTACTTGAATGGTTCATGAAGAAAAATATTTGCTAAGGTTTTGCAAATAGGGTAGCAAGCTAAGTGGGCTTGATTTTGGGGAAAAATTCTACAGTTAAGCGTGCTTAAGCTAGAGGCGTTCTGGGATGGGTGACCTCCCGGGAATTCCTGGTTACTAGGTGCAAGCTCCAGAATTGATGATTGATGCTATGTGATTCATTTCGCTAGTTTCAACCCCACTTCTTCACCCCTGTGAGCATCACCCGATGCAA
Source organism: Pinus albicaulis (assembly GCA_034641835.2). Lineage (NCBI taxonomy): Eukaryota > Viridiplantae > Streptophyta > Pinopsida > Pinales > Pinaceae > Pinus > Pinus albicaulis. The sequence continues at coordinate 781,890,729 of CM076569.1, read as the reverse complement.
TGAGTGCTAAGTGGACTATTCAAAAATCATGAGAAATTAGTCAGTTATGACTACGTCTCATGGAAATGGTCATAGATGAATGACTTACTTAACACAGTTGAATCCCAAAAATGATATCTAATATAAATCACTGCGGAAACCACTCATACTTAAATAATTAATACCATCATATCTTCCTCCCGATGAATGGATTAGATTGACTATGAACTTACAATATTTTACAAAGAAATTTTTCATCTAATTTTTTTCTTTGAGGATGCTATCCTTGAACCCTTGCTACAGGGGGGGGGGGGTAGGTGGCTACCACCAACCCCCCTAGATCCCCCCTAGTGGCAATAGTTGGGGGAAAATTCCTACCACACCCCCCCATTAGGGACTGGGATCCAACCACGCCTTAAAAAAGAAGTCTGAACATTCAGGAAGATAATCAAGCTCCACACCCAACAAGAGTTAAATTCCTTGAGCACACTCCATTGATTAGGAAACTAATGGAAAGGGTGAAGGCTAAAACAAATAGGACGTTTCCACTTATAATGAGAAATAAATTATTTGACTATTTGAATGCTCATAAAATTGAGGGTTTGGATCAATATTGGTTATCGCATTTAGGGTATGGGCATTAATATTTTGGTTGTCTATATTTGCTACAGAAGAAGTAGACGGTGAAAGGGTTACATGATATTTAAAAACCAATAAGCTCATGTGAGAGTTTTATACTTGCAAAGAATAATAGAGAGAAATTTGTATCTGGAGTTTTGTATATGATGGAAGCTCCACTACAAACTGTACACACATATATATGTGGACAGATGCAAGCACCTTCACTGGCTAGTAATGTTTATTTTTTAAATTTTATTAATGATTACAATCGAAAAACATGGGTTTATCATCTAAAACAAAAGTGAGAAGATTTTAGTGTATTCAAAAAGTTTAAATTCATGGTTAAAAAGGAAAGTGTAAATCATAATAAATTTTTAAGATGAGATAAAGGCGGTGAATATATGATAAATGGTTTCATGGAGTTTTGTCAATTCCATGGAGTCAAGAGAAAATTTACAATAATTTATACTCCACAGTAGAATGAAGCGGCTAAAAGGAAGAATTGAACCATTATGAATATGGTTTGAATAATGTTAAAGGAAAATAATCTACCAAATGAATATTGTGGAAAAACCATTATTTGTTCAGTTTGTACTCTCAATAAGAGTCTAATTGAGAAAGTGAAGGACAAAGCTCCCGGAGAAGCTTGGAGTGGTCAGAAGTGTAATATATGTCAGTTGATAATTTGCAAGTGTGTAGCTTAGACACATGTACCTAAATAAATGAGAAAGAAGTTGGATGAAAAAGTTAGAAGTGTATATTTATTGGATACAATCGAGAGTCTAAGGCATATAGACTCTATAATCCCATCACCATAATGGATATTGTCAATAGAGATGATTAGTTCAAGAAATAAGAGGATTAGGATGGAATCATAGATAAATCCATTGTAGAGGGAGCTATATTTGCTCATGTAAATGAAGATGGATATGAGAAATATGTACAAGATGGATGGCTGATTCCATATGGATATATACTCGTTGCAAGTACTTCAATAAGGTAATCACTGTGATTTATCTCATTACAATTTAGAATATCCACAACTCAAGAATGTGGAAAACCATCAAGTTACGTCGAACAACAAACAACAAGATAAGAGGTAAATGATGGACCAAATATTATGTTAGCTACATTAACGAACATAATTAAAGGTCAGAAGACTATAAATTTAAAAGATTTATATGAGCATAATGATGAAATAGATAAAATTTCAAAATTTTCAATAATTTCATATGATCCTATAATTTTTTAAGAAGTCGTTAAAGAAGAAGTTTGGGTAACGTCTATGGATGAATATATTGATGCCATAGAAAGAAATAATACTTGCTATATTTTAGAACTTCCTGAAGGAAAAAGCAATGTAAGTGTTAAATGGCCTTACAACACAAAGTTAAATGTTAAAGGTGAAGTTGAGAAACTTAAAGAAAGACTTGTAGCTTAGGGTTTTAGTGAGCAGACCATCATTGATTATAATGAAACTGTTTCATATGTATCTAGACTTGAAACAATAAGAATGGTGTAAGATATTGGAACACAAAATAAATAGAAAATGTATAAGATGAATGTTAAGTATACATTTTTAAACATATTTTTGGAAGAAGATGTTTATGTGAAACAATCTTGAGAATATGAAATTTGTATGGAATTTTGTATATCAGAAGTTCTGTTTGCAAAAACATTTACAAAACCCTTGGAAAATTAGCTATTTCAAATTCATGTGAAAAATATAGGTGTGTGTATGGTGTAAAAATATTTTTATGTAACAACAAAAGCTTTCTTTCTTGGTGAAATAATTAAAGGGGACGATGTCAGTAATAATCATTATTTCATTAGGGGGGGAAATCATGGAGTTTCCACCCCCTCAACTCATTAAAATATGAAGGGGAAACATGAAATCATGAAGAGCTACAATCGTCTCAACACATTTAAATTTGAAGTAGTAGTACCACCATATAATTTATTTGAGCTTTCTATTTTTGTAAAAATTGAGATTCGAATGGCGATGAAGAATGAGGAAATTTAATATTTTCAATTTTATTAACCAACTAAAATTTATGTATAAATATGGATGAATGTTGTAACATCCCTGGTGAAAATTCCATGTAATAAAAGTTAATAAAGGAAAAATAATAACCAAGGTCATGGGACATGTATTTCAGGCTGAATTTTGGGAAAAACATCCTAGTGCAGGTGTTCATATGGTTTATTATGGCTATGGAAATTGGCAAAGGCAATAGCTATGGATTTGGAAAGGAAAAGTGGAATTTATTGGCAATTATTTATGAAAATAATGGAAAATAGGAGAAAAGGAAGGTGAAAGCTCACAAGTTGCATGTCAGGAGGAAATTGAAGGAAAATAATGTAAAATTGAAGAAATTAGAGGCATCATTAATAAAAAGGATTCTGAGGATCAGTTGGTAGATTTTTTTCAGTGCAGTTTTGGAGCTCTCATTCTAATCCTTCTCTCTCTCTCATAGTCTTCGGCACTTACAGTTTCTTGCACCACTCCTGGAGAGTGTGGGATACTTGGATATTTCAAGCAAGAAGGAAACGGAGGAGAAGGAAAGCACAAAAGGACATCGGGATCAAAAGCTACAACAGGTTTTGTTTGCAGGTACTGAGTTGCATGTATGTTTTCCTCACTAGTTTTGGCATGCATGGCATATTCACATGGTTTCTTGGTCATGTTTGGGCACTGGCATGGTGGATTGTCTGGATTGATAGTGGATTTTCCTAGCCTTTTCATTTCATGGATAACCATGGTGTTGTGGGTTCATTTTCATTATTTTTCTTCCTGGTTGGTTCTCATGTTCCTTTAGCTGTGGGTTGAGTTATTAGTTCCTTGAGCCTTTGTTGGAAAAACACTATGGAGCCCTATAACAACTTGGTTTGAGTTACTAGTCCTAGAGCCTTGGTTGGAAAAATTCTCTAAAGCCCTTGGTGGGTTGAGTTATTATCTAGTAGCCTTAGTGGGACAAACGCTTTGGAGCCCGGTAGCCTCTGTGGGTTGAGTTACTAGTCCCGAAGCCTTGGTTGGAAAAAACACTCTGGAGCTCTCGACAACTTTGGTGGAGACCAATCTGGTGACGGTTGTGATGTCCGATGCTAAGGTGGAATCACTGGTTGAGGTTTGAGGTGGTTTGGCCTTTGGAATCCCTCGTTTAGTTTTGATGGATTTTGTTTATGATATCCCACATTCTTGTAAATTGGAATATGGCATGGGGATGACCGGTTGAAGAGAGATTTGGCTCAACCATGCTTATGGTCGGGTGGAACGTGGAAGTCAAAAACATGATTGAATTTTAATTATGGCAATAAGAGCTCTTTTTTTCTTGTATAGATGGGTAAATGTGCTTGTTATTATGTGGATTATATGGTTTTTATGTTCTTTTCATTTCCGTTTTTTATATTTGGTTATGAATGTGTTTTATGAAAGTGATGACGTGTGGCTCTCATTGTGTTTTGATTTGTAAATGGATGAATATTGTATCCATGACCAAATAGATGATAATGCAGTTAATGTGATGAGGAAATAATGCTTCTTAATGACTCTAAGATAAATATGAGACCATTATGCTCAAATTTATTATTTAAACCTATAGATCACATATTTGTGACATGTTTGACAAAATTCCTATCATGGCTAGTAGGGGTCCAGTTGAGTCCTTGTTCAAGTGTTTTCTTTTGCATCATTACTCCCATTTTATATTTCATTTCTGAAAATGTCATGGTGTTCTGGGTAGTGACCTGGGATCTGGGCCTGAAAAAGTGGCTCAAATCCTGGGGATGTTGGCACAAGTCTGAGGAAAAATGTCCCTGGATGCATGCATGCACATGTTGTGTGAGTGTCGAGAGACTCCCAAACACACCCTTTCCCATATAAAGGTATATTCCAGGGGATTAATGGTCTAAACAACCAATGTGACCCACGGGTTGGTTACCTGAGTGATCAGGATGGCTCCTGAGAGTTTTTTTTGCTGATGTGGAAGGTATTTTTGATGTTTTTCCATCAATTGCACTTCCTTAAGGTCACCTAGGAGGTTGAATCAGATCATAGTAGTCTTTCTTCGCATGTTTACCCCAGTTGGCCAAATACTTGGGTAGATGTGGGAGGAGGATGTTACAAATGCAATAAAAGAAAGAACATAGAGTAATGGAATAAAAAAATAGTGTTTTTGTTTAGTTGTAATAAATAGTTGGTGCAACTCAGATGTACTTGTCCATTGTTTTAACTCTTCTCGATGTACATTGATACAACTTCATTGGATGTTACTATATCTACAAATCTGTTGGCTTGTTTCTTCTACTCTATTGGTTGTAGTTTTCATTGTCAGTGAAACTCCATTGGATGTAGGATATTGTTGTTGTATATTCGTTTGTGGTTTCTATGACCATGTTCATAGTTACTATTGCTACAATTCTATTGTAACTTGTTTTTGTGAACAAAAGTAATATACTTATAACAAATATTAATTCAATTGATGAAATCTTGTGTTTTATATGCTACAATTTTTCTTCTACTTTGCAGTTTTTTTCCTGCATGTTAAATACATGTTTTTGAAATGGAAATTGTAGTTATGTATTTAGTTGTACCCTATCTATTTTAGAAAATTGAAACTTTTATCTTCTCATCTATTCGATTTCAAATTGAAAAATCCTTAAAACTTGTAATCTTATGTAGCATTATTATCCTTATCTGTTGCATTTTCAGTATTATCCTTCTCTATTGAGTTGTGAGTCTTATCTTCTAGCTATCACTACAAGTCTTTATTGGTCCTATAGATTTAGTTTGAATGTACCACATATTTTCCCAAGTATTGAAGTGATTTCTCTTCATTCTTCATTTTTTTTGATCTCTTGGTAGAAGGATTGTTAGGTTTTGCAGTATGATCAATGGGAATTTGTATACTCTTATATGGCATTAGAGCTTGAGTGCAAGCTCCTTTCGCATTTTTTTTGAGATTTATTCTATGTATTTTGAGATCTAGTTTTGAATACAGATCAAGGTTTTGTAATTTCCTAATGGTGAACATTGATCTAAGGAATTAAGGTCCTATACGAGGCCCACTATTCAGACAACAAAGCCGACAATTTTTTTCTTTTCGTTCGACTTATCACTGCAAGTTAATGTTGTAATCATTTATCGCGGGTAACAAAACTATTGGGGGGTTTCTCATTCCTTAAATCTTATAAATACCTCAGATCATAGTTTTGACCTCAAATCCAAGCTCCCATGTGATTCGTAGCTCACGCTCTAGAGATATGTGAGCTTGTTGTGAGAATCACAACAAAGGACATTTCCTTCAACCAGGGCTCCCACATTGCATTTAAAACAAACAGTGACAAATTGGCTCAGTTGGTCTATGAAAATTTTCACCTCCATTCCAATATTTTTGGTTCGATTTTTGCACGACAACATTCAGAGGGATTAGTCATTTATATGGATTCAATGGGTTGTATTGTATCTAATATGCAAATGCATGTTCATTTTCTTTCGATGTTTGTATGCATGCTTGAAGTTCGATGTCCTACTATGCATCAAAAAAATTTATTTTGTTGTTAAAAGCTTACAATACACTTGGTGTTTCGGTTTAAAAATAAATAAATTAAAAAAAGGCATTTAATATAAAAAAGTTTTTTTTTTTTTTAAGAGGAGGATTTTTTAGTTTATTTCCTTAAAAGTGATTTTGGGAAAAAAATAAAAAAAGGGATATTAATTCCTAGAATTTTTATAAAGGTTTGGAGGATTAATTTTAAAGTGAAAATTCTATGAGAATTAAAAAATGGTTATAGGTCTATTTCATGACATTGCAAATCGTTTGGTATCTTTATGCTTGGGGTTTTTGAAAGGCTTGCTTGTTGGCTAGCCATGAAAATCTATGTGGATTAGTCTGATTTTTGTCTTATTGGAAGAATAAACACATTTTCCAACTAGGTGATATAATGATGGGTAAAATATTACAAGAGCTTCGTGAAAAGAAGGCTACAAATCAACTTTGTAATGAGGTCCTTTAGTTGCAGTTAGTTGTATATATTTTTTAAACAGAGAATGTGACACTTAAGAATAGGTTGCAAACATCAATAGCTCAGAAAATAAATAAGGTTGAACATATGGCATCAACCATGGGAAGATATTTCCATATGATTGCAAATGAATTTCAAGTGAATATTTACCTCGTTGATGCCATGGAGGAATAAGTTGAGTCCATTTCTAACTCAGAAATTGAAAATTTGAAGAAGAAATTTTTGACGATGGAGGAGTAAAATAATCAGTGGCTTATGGAGTTTAGCTATTTAAAATCCTCAATGTTGGAACAATATCAAATTTTGAAATAAAATTATGATGCGTTTTCATAACAATCCATTCAAAAGGATGAGGTAATTCAAAAGTTGCAAGAGTCTAGGCATCATCTTGAATTGGATTTTAGTTTCCTTCAAGATGCTCAAAAGGAGAATGTTATTATTGAGTTTCCAGTCTGACCTTCTTCCACACTTCATTATGTGATTTCCAAAAGCCTAATCTTGATGATCATGACACATCACATGATTTTGTTGCACCTAATTTTGAAAAACATACTTTGGGTCCTGATTGCTAAGAAAAATGCGAAATACTAGAGGAGGACTTGAGAAGAATGGATAGGGAATCATTTCCTATTAACCCTATAGTGCAGACATCAAGAGAAATTCTTGGATATTGTCCTACTACTAAATCATCACTTAAATCTAGCTTTGTTGAGACTCAAGAGGTATCATTTTTTGTTGATGGAATTCAGACTCATGTACTGGAAGAAAATGATCCTACTCATTCTAGTATAAAACTCAGTGACATGGCTGCTAATGTAATTCGAGATGACAGTGTTGTTGCATCTAGCTTTGAGTCTATAAAAAAAAAACTCAACCCTGTTAACATCCTCATAAGGATTAGAGTAAATTACATAAGCATCAACATTCTTGGTCACATAGTAGCCCTGTATTTAAATCATTATAGAAGAACCATAAAGAATGAGTCATGGAATAGTGTTGACCATCGAGATCGATTGTGGTTGGAATGATGGATGACCATGACATCATGTGAAAAAATGTTTGTGGTATTCATATCATTGTATGTCATTAGTTGTGCAATGGTACAAAGTTGCACTTGTTAGCTATTGATTGCCGCTACTCCCTCAATTTTGTTTCACGGGGGGTAGCTTATATGATGACATTTATTTTTATCATTTCTTTGTTGATTGTTGTCATTTCTTTTGTTTGATTTCAGAAAAAATCATGAGTGTTGTTGTACCATGGTTGAGCTAAGTTTTTTCCTATTTACACAGTTTATCCTTTGTTTGTTGGTTGATGGTTGTTGCTTTTGTTTGAGTCCTTTTTCCTGGCTCTCTATCGACACCTATTTTATATTAAGCTTTCGTGGGGAAGCTAACAGTGCTTTTTGCCCTCATGCCTCCACAACATTTTTACTTTAGAGATCAACCGAACTCATTGAGGTTTCATGGCTCTCATCTTCATAGCTTTGGTAATTCAACATTTGATACTTCTTGATTGGAGAAGACCTCTATTCTTGCCATTGAATGGATCATTTTGGGATCTACAATTTCATGTCCATGCTAATTTGAACACTAACATTTTTCTTTCTTTTTTGCGGGGGTGTTTTACCTACAAAATTTTCTCCATTTCTCCACTTATGAATATTTTGTACAATGGTATCAACAGACCTCATTGTTGGGGCCCATTCTTTGTTTTCTTTCTTCTTTATTTCCTCTCTATGTTTCGCTTATGCAGGGGGAGTAGAGTTGAAACGGAGAAAAACTTATAACATGCATGTAGGATTCTTATCTTTATGTGTTGTCTTATCATTCTTTACTGAGTTGTTTGTCTTATCTTCTAGCTATCCCTCCAAGCCTTTATTACTCCTATAAATTAAGTGATGTTACTCCTATAAATTAAGTTCATGTACAACCTATTTTCTAAATAATTAAGTGATATTACTCCTATAAATTAAGTTCATGTAAAAGTATTTTCTAAATAATTAAGTGATTTCTTTTGCATCTTCATTTTGTGTAATCTCTTGGTAAAGGGATTGTTATACCTTGCAATCTAATCTATAAATATTTTTATATTCGTACATCTTCAGCAATATAGGTAGGGGCCAAGGAAGTGTACACTCTGAACAGATGGGCAAAAACATCCATTTCCAAATTCCAAGACCGATTTGGCCACCTCTCGAATCAAAAGCTTCAAACATCATACATCACAAGCTCAGCTAAAAGGAAAACACCAACAACATGTTGGTCATTAGTCTCTCATTCTTCTATCACTATAGTGACCAGGCTTTGAATTAACCAACGATCCGAGCTGTTGCCTAAACGTAAAATGATCTTAACTATGACATTTTACATCTCTACATGCTCCATAAAATTAGCTTCCGTCTTATTCGAACTCTCTAAGCACGTGGAGTTGAGAATATACTACCAAAAAAAATGCCCTCGGAGTCTAATTTGAAAAGACCCGTCAATATCGCTTGCTAACAGTGCAAGATGAAGATGCAGAACATTTATTGCAATTACAATTTCACTAGAAAGTAGGGTTGCAGGGAAGCTTCAACCCCCCCTTATTCCCATTTCTGAAACGCGCTCCATGCGGGAGCTTTTTGGAAATGTTCAAAAACGCGCTCCTGAAAATGATTCCTGAGGGGAACGTTTTCGGGAGCACGTTTCCGAACCTGTTAAAACGCTCCCTTCCTTTTTGGGAGCGTTTCCGGAAATGCTCGGGAGCGTACGCTCCCTGAGCACTTCTGGCGTTTAAAAAACGCTTCAGGAGTGTTTCTTAAATTCCGGAATCGGTCAGGGAGTGTTCGCTCCCGAACGCTCCCCGGAACAAAAAAAAGCTTCCCGCCGGGCGTAATTTTTTTTCAATGAAAAAACGATTTGTTTATAAGGGAGGGGGGGTTTCATTTTGTTTTTTATCGTTTGTTGAGTGTTGAGAGAGAGAGCAAGAAGAGCCAAGGAGAGAAAGGAAGGAGAGCAAGAAGAGACAAGGAGAGAAAACTGCAAGGCAACAAGAGGATTTCAAGAAAGAGGTAGGCCTTCTAATCCAATTTTGTATTTTCTAGGATGAATTTGTAGGTTGTTTAAAAACAAAAACTTGATTTTTTCTTGAATGTTGCATTTTATTGGGTTTAAAACTTAGAAAATGAATTGTTTTTTTCTTATGTTGCATTTCCTATTCCCATTTTCCATTTTTCCATTTGTTTTGCAGGCTAAAAACTTGAAACTTGAAACTTGAAACTTGTTTCCATCATGGCTAAATGGCTAGGGATTTTCCTCATGTTGGTTTCTTTCTTTGTGATAATGGTGTTGGAGAGTAGTAGAAGAAAGAGGCAAATCATAGAAGAGGAGGATGAAGAGGATGGTTATGGTGGATTTGAAAAAAATTCTGAAGAGGAGGCGGATTATGTTGAGGAGGAAGTGGGGAGTGGAGAACATGAGGACACAGATTCCCCAACTAGACAAGACCAAACTCAGACACCTTTGTGGAAATATGTTCAGAAACAGGAAGGAGGGAAAGGTGGTGGAACCACTAAATTTATTTGCCCCCATTACAATAAACAATACCATGGTTCATACACCCGTGCGAGAAGGCACCTTTGTGGGAAAATGCCAGCGTATGGAACTAAAAATATTAGAATCAAAATTTGTACTAATGCGCCAGCAACACAGAGAGAGAAATGTAGAAGGAAGAGGAGGCTTCCCTACAGAGATAATCTAAAAGATCTAGGGGTTTCATTGATTCTTATTTAGGCCCAACACATCATGGACAAATAGGTTCAAATTCCACCCATGCCAGTAGTTTTGGAGGCAATGGCACACATGGATTAAGGTGTAGAACCATATCCGATTTCCTAGACGAAGTGTGTAGGAATGATGTGGATTCAAAAGTTTACCGATTTCTATATGCATGTGGGGTACCATTAAATGTTCTTCGCTCACCTTATTGGCATGAAATGGTTTCTGCCATTAATGATGCCCCGAAAGGATACAAAAGCCCTGGGTATGACAAGGCCAGAACCGTGGGTCTTGATCATGAAAAATCTAAAATAAACTATTCTTTGGCTAGAATGACAAGTTCATGGAATGAGCATGGGGTGTCCATTGTCTCTGATGGATGGACCAATGTAAAAGGAAAACCATTGGTAAGTGTTTTGGCTGTGTCGGTTAGTGTTGCAATATTCTTGGAAGCATATGATTATTCAAACAAATTCAAAACCAACATTAACATTGCAGAAACATTACTTGATATAATTGAAAAGACTAGGCCATACAATGTCATATAGGTCATCACTAATAATGTTGCTAACTATAAGGCAGCAGGAGAAATTATTGAGGAAAAATACCCCAACATTTTTTGGTCTGGGTATTTGGTTCACACAATGAACCTTTTGATGCATGATATCATCAAAAACAAACAACCTCAATTCAAATGGCTTGGTGATTTGTACAAGAGAGGTAAAAAAATCATAAAATTTATTACAAATCATAGCAATACCCATGGAATTTTCCGTACTAACTCCAAATTGGAGTTGTTGAAGATAGCAAAAACTAGATTTGCTAGCTATTACCTCACCTTTAAGCGCCTTTTGAAGGTAAGAGAGTCATTGGCTGCAATGGTATCAAGCCCACACTAGCAGCTATTAAAGGACAAGGCAGCAACAATAGTTGACAGGCAAGGTTTCGAACATGTGGAGGAGATCACCCTTGACCCTCTGTTTTGGGCACGTGTGAGGGAAATTTTGAATTTTACCAAGCCCATTTATAACATGATTCGGTTTGCAGATATTGATAAACCAGTGATTGGAGAGGTTTATGAGCAGATGCATAGCATGTTGGGGAAAATGGAAGATATTGTTAAGGATAATGATCCCAACTTGTATGCTATGATTCATGACTGTGTGTGTGCATGGTGGAATAAACACAATGTTCCACTACATGCTTTGGCATATATCCTTACGCCAAAATATTGCTCTCCATCTTGGTTGGGCCAACCTGCACTTGGAGGTGGGGTTAGGATGAAACCTCACATAGATCTAGAGGTACAAGAGGGGTACATGAAGGCATTGGACAAGTTGGTACCCAACAGGGAAGAGTGTGCTAGATTGCTCCTTGAATTAGGCAAATACTTCAGTTGCACTGCTAAATTTGGTTCTTTCCATGCAATGGAAGACATGGACAAATTTGATGCTCTCGCATGGTGGGAATCATATGGCAGCATGGGACTTTTGCCAAAGTTGGCTAAAAAAGTTCTCTCGCAGGTTGTGAACACTTCTTCTACAGAGAGGTGTTGGAGCACCTACAGCTTCATACACAATGTGAGAAGAAACAGGCTGAATGAAAACCAAGCTGAAAGCTTGCTTTATGTGCATTACAACTTGAGGTTGTTGAGCCATTACTGTGATCGGGAAAATGAAGATCAATCATGCAGAGTCTATGACAACAACCCTGAGGATGATAATTTGGAGGATGGCACGTTACATCTGGAAGAATTGGAAGTAGAACTTTTTAGGGATGATGATGAAGCATCAGCAGCACCGCCAGACACAGGGCCAATCCCACCATCTACTGGTAGTAGTGCGGGTGCCAGTGCCAGTGCCAGTGCAAGTTCTCAATATCACACTATTGTTCCTTTGCAGATCCAACCTCCACCTTCTAGTCATGGTCATGGTACTCCTGAGAGTACTAGAAGACTAACATTTCCTCGTGGCTCACAAAAATTAGACATTTCTCGTGGGTGTGGCAAGGGGCCAGCTAGTAGATAGAATAAATTTGTTGTTTACTAGTCTTTTCTATTTGTTGTTGATAGTTGAACTGTTAAAACTTGACTCTTTCATATATTTAATGACAATTTAAGTTTGAAGTTTGAATTTGAATGGCGAAACTTTGAAGTTGGCATTTATAAGTTTATTGTTTACAAGTCATTATGAATTATGAATATGATGCTTCATGAAAGTTATATGGTGATCAATGAATGAATGATGATAAATGTTATATATTGAATTTTGAAATCAATGAATCAATGATGATAAATGATATATATCAATGATGATAAATGTTATATATCAATGATGATAAATGTATATTGAATTTTGAAATCAATGAATCAATGATGATAAATGTTAGATATTGAATTTTGAAATCAATGATGATAAATGTTATTTATCAATGATGATAAATGTATATTGAATTTTGAAATCAATGAATCAATGATGATAAATGTTTGATATTGAAATTTGAAATCAATGATAATAAATGTTATATATCAATGATGATAAATTTTATATATTGAATTTTGAAAGCTTGAAACCTTTAGATTGACAATTCGCGAGAATCAAGAGTCAATATGTTGTATGCTTCCAACTTGTGGGCGTGGTTGATGAAGATTATAACTTCTAGATGATTGATGTTATATGATTCAATCTATGTTTTTATGTTTTTTATGTCTAATTCATCATTCTACATGTTTTTGTTGACATATATGCATCAAAATAATATATATATATATATATATATATATATATATATATATACACATGCTCCCGGAAATGCTCCAGACCGTAAGCTTCTAAAAATGGCGCTCCCGCTCCTGCTCCCACTTCGCGTTTTTTCTCTCGCTCCCAAGTAACCTTGGTAGAAAGTAAGATTAACAAATTATTGAAAATTCAAAATATCCCAGCAGATTAACAAATGCCGAAAATCACGTCTAAAAAGAAGGTTTATGTCGAGTCTAGGGGAGATAAAACGTATGTAACAAGTCGCGCGTCAACTTTGAAAGATCTGTCAATATCGGTTGTTGCGGGAAGATGAAGGAGGATGGGGATAATGATTTGGTTGCACATATATTTAAATTATGTTTTGATTATAAAAAGTCAAATTTGTATTATAATTTCACTAAGCTCAACATATTTTATTTTATTTTTTTGTTTGGTAGTGTGAGGAAAATTGGTAATGAGAATCATACAATTATAATTGTTACTCAAAATCACATCGTTTTGTTGCTAATAAAAAATTTTTAGTCGGCATTTTTCCCCGCCAACAATATACTACAATTTCTTCAAGCTTATGCCAAACAGATTCTCCACTAAATTTAAACCAGTAACCTTTACAAACAAGTACCTTAAAAAACACTCAATCAATCACCAACAAACCACAAGGGTGATAAGATCAACCTATTATTTGAAATTAAAATTTAAAATATCGCATCAAATCTACCAATGCGGAAAACCTTGTTTGGATAGGTAGTTTGTCTTAAGAGGAAATCTCATGTATGGACAAAGTTACCCGTTCACATTGTAGATATTTTTTGTTACTGGAAGACGAAGCAAGATGCGGAATATGATTGGATTGCGCATATATTTTAATTTCTAATTTCATGGTATGTTAAGCAAATTATCCTAGATTAGTCAAGGCCGTAGAGACTGTGTAAAGATCACCGAAATTAGCGGTTCATGGTCAAATTTGAAGGTCACGTCAGTGAACATGTTATACCAGTTCCAACTTATGTAACAAGACATGTATCCTGTGACCAATATAAAACGTAGATCGCCTCTCCTCTTCAAATACAAACGTCTGCTGAGCAGTGAGGACATTTGCTCTAATTAATAGAGTACCATGAGCTTCTTCAGCATGATCGCTGGCTTCAATTATGTGTGGAGTAGCTGAGGCCTCCCCTAGTGCGAACTGTTGGAGCAGCGTCAAATCCTTTGTAATATTCCCTTTCTTGATCCAGTCAAAGTGGATAGAATCGATCCATGGTATTTTCCAATGGTATTGACCCATGGTATTTCTTGTTGGCATTGACCCATGGTATTTCTTGTTGGTATTGACCCATCAAGCCTATAAAAGGGGAGAGAAGCTAGGTATTTAGAGCATTCTAGATTATCTATTTTATTATGTTTGGGTTGAGAACCTGGCCTGGCTAGTTCTATTATTGATCTCGGAACGAAAACCCTGCGGTGATTTTTATGTGGTGGATCCATCCAGGATTCACAAGTGGGCTTCAATTTCTTATATTTGTCATTGTCAAGCAGTTGTGCATGCCATTTGTAGGATATATGGTCTGGGCATGTATTTTACTTCCAGTGAATAATAATATAAATAAATGGTTGCATTTCTTGTGTTCTGGTTCTTGATGAAAGATTATATTAAATGAGAACACTAAGATGTTTTAGATCTATCAAAATTTTTAATGTTTGGAATCTTACAGTGGTATCAGAGTTGTGTACCATGCCAGCCTGAGAGTTTTATGCAAGGAACTTCGGTGAAATTTATTTTTCACCCTAGGCAGCATTTCTCACTTCGTTGATATTTATCACCCTAGTTGGATTTTTATTTTTTTTGTAAATTATTTTTATTGGGAGACATAAGTGAAGGGAAAATAATTTATAAGTCTGGGTTAAATTTGTGAAAATATTTGAAGGCATCATTGACAAAATATTCCTATGAAAAATTAATATATTCCTGTTTGGGTATGGGAGAAGATGGACCGTCTTGAAGAAATTTTGAAAAACAACCAGAAAATCCTTGTTGTACTAGTGAGGTTATATGGTCCTTTAAGTAGCCATATCTCCATAGACCAAAATGATAATCAAAGCAAGAACAAATCGGCAGCAAGAATGAACAAAAAAGGAGAGGACTATGTTTTATTTGCAAGGGACCTTGGGCCCTTAACCATTCCTGTCCAAGTGATAAGAAGAAGGCAACAAAGACAGAACAAGAGGAGATTACTTCAAATCATGGGAAATCTTTTGTAGATGGGTCTATTGATCTTCAGGATGGTGAGCAACATCGTGACATTATTCAGGGAGGCTTGTAGGATGACAAACATTTGGAAGTGCATGAGGAAATTCTACCTAATGCCATTGATGAGATTGATTCCTATACAATGGAGTTCGTAGATCCCCACGGGAATATTCATGAAGAATATGAACAATCAAGTATAGATAGAATTCCACCAATGCATCTATGTTCGACAGTTGAAAGGGATGAACAGATGATCTCCACAGGTGAAGGAGACTTGGGAGATTTGAGTGAGGATCCAGCCATAGTGAACGAGCATGATGAGTATGATCACGAAGAGCAACATGACAAACATACTGTGCAAAAGGGACCATTCCTAGAGAGTTGGTCAAAGGCTCAAGTTGAAGACGTGGTCGTTGGGCATCAGGTGCAAACAGATACAGAGACAGTCAGCACGGCACTAGAATTGCTAGTAGAAGACTTTTGAGAAAGGATCAATAATTTCAAGACAAATCTTATGTTGTTGAAGCAGAAAGTCTGGACAGTCTGAGACACTGCCTTACAAGAGAACAGAAAAATTGAGGAACTCATAAGGGTATGTGCCGAATCAAAGACCAAGTTGTTTAGTGTTGAAGAACGACTCAAATCCCTGATAAGGCAGCAAAAGGAGTACGATTGGGAGTTCCAAAGCAGCCCTCTATAGGAGTACATAGATAAGTCTTGCAACACTACCAACAACCGACCTTTATACATTGGGAAGAGAAGGGAAGAGTTCTCCAACTGCATCATGTTGGGTAACCAAGTAGAGAAGCATGAATTGAGTATCGAACAACATCAACATAGTAGATTTGTATATATTCATTCTTTCTCAAGTATGGATTGGCGAGAGATTATGAGTTGGTATTCTATTGATAGGTTGATTACCTGGAGGATACCCAGAGCCAAGGGAAAATTGCAGCTTGGACCATTTGGTGTAGGCAATGATGGAGAGTTGAAATAGTACCATAACCCACAGGGCCCAGGATTTAGATGGTATTGGGATCTAGGAGAATCCATTGAGGAAAGGATTGTTCAGAGGATTGTTTGGGACCGAGGAATCGAAGGATCCATTTAGGACCATATGACATGGAGGACGCATCGGATTGTATGAGATCCTGGTATTAATGTACAAATACTTCTGTTGTGGATAGAAGTGGATCGCTTGAGGACAAGCAATCTTTGGGCGGGAGGATTTGTAATATTCCCTTTCTTGATCCAGTCATAGTGGATAGAATCGATCCATGGTATTTTCCCATGGTATTGACCCATCAATCCTATAAAAGGGGAGAGAAGTTAGGGATTTAGAGCATTTTGGATTATCTATTTTATTATGTTTAGGTTGAGAACCTAGCCCGGCCAGTTCTATTATTGATCTCGGGACGAAAACCCCGCAGCGATTTTTATGTGGTGGATCCATCCAGGATTCACAAGTGGGCTTCAATTTCTTATATTTGTCATTGTCAAGCAGTTGTGCATGCCATTTGTAGGATTTTATGGTCTGGACATGTATTGATGAAAGATTATATTAAATGAGACCACTAAGATGTTTTAGATCTATCAAAAATTTTATTGTTTAGGATCTTGCATTCTTTAATAGAAAAGTGGAAAACTAGAATAGTGGCATCAGTTTTCCCCTTATGCATCTTTATTCAGAGTGTTCACCGTTCCCACCTCCTAATAGGACGTGGGAAAGCTTGGTATCTGAAAAAATTGAAGGCGACACTAATCGCCTTCGTTTTCTGAAGCGCTCTATGTCGAATTCTCGTTCGTCCAATATCGACCAAGAAGAGGAGGCCAACGTCCCTGTTATGCCGGGGTCCGGCGAGTACATAATAAATGTGGGTTTTGGCACACCCCAGCAAAGCATGTATACGCTTATAGATACGGGTAGTGATGTTGCTTGGATTCCATGTACACAGTGCCAAGGCTGCGACACAACTGCCGCTCCACCTTTCGACTCCACAATGTCTTCCTCCTATGAAGCCTTAGACTGCAATTCACAGGCATGTCAGGAAGCTCCTAACGCGAATTGCGGGGAAAATTCAGAATGTGATGTGCAACTGCCGTATGGAGATGGCTCTGTGGGTGAGGGTCTACTTTCTTCCGACGCAATCACCCTTGGCGCTCAATCTCTTCCTAATTTCTCATTCGCTTGTGCGGCGTCCGTAAGCGGATTGGATCAAAATCAACCGAGACTGATGGGACTGGGGGGCGGACCACTTTCGTCGCTGAATCAGCCCACCGCACAATTGTTCGGTGGAACGTTTTCTTACTGTCTTCCCACCTTGCAGGCATCGTCTCAATCTTCGGGATCCCTTGCGCTTGGAAAGGAAGCCGCTGTTTCCACCCCCGGTTTGAAATTCACCACACTGGTTAAGTTCCTTCAAACCCGACATTCTATTTCGTGAACTTGAACGGCATCAGCGTTAATGACACCACCGTCCCTGTCCCAGCAACGACTATTGGCAGCGGGGGAGGAACGATAATCGACTCCGGAACAACGATCACCCATCTCGTTGATTCTGCTTATACGGCTCTCAGAAACGCTTTTGGAAGCCACATTCCCAATCAGCAGGTGAAATCCACTGAAGTTTTCGATACTTGTCACGACTTCTCTTCTTCATCAATCCACATTCCCACCATAACGTTGCACTTGGATGGTAACGTGGATCTCGTTTTGCCAGAGGAAAATATCCTATTCAGCCAGGGATCGGGGCTCTCTTGCTTGGCTTTCCTGCCGAGTTCTGATTCAGGAAAGTTGTACTAGTGCTTGGATTTGCTCAGGAAAGTTGTACTAGTGCTTGATAACGTTTCCTTTTCCTTTCCTCTCTCATACCTTCCTCGTCTATTTTCTATGTTTAATCTGCAACTCGCACTTCTATCTTCCCCTGTGATATGCCGTCTTTTAAATAATACTATGTTGTATTAAAGCCCAACTGGTGCACAGCTGCCATAGCGCTCTTAATAGTCATGGGTATTATTTAGTCCGGTCTCTATGCTATTTCCTCACTGTTGTTGCTTTTATCATTATGGTTAATAAGAATTATATTACCAGCAATTGTTTTGGTTTCCCTGGTTAAAGCATTCTTTTAGGGTTTTGTGGAATTTAACAAATACAAATTTTGGTTGGTATTATATCTTAATACTCATTAAACGATAATCACCATAGAATAAGGTAAAACTAAAAGCACAAAATATATGAAAATGCAATGTCACAAGACCATGATTTTATTTCTTAGTATCCAAAATAAGATTTCTGTCCTAGGATTTCTGTTTCTGACCCATAAAATTAAATCTATATAATTCTACTTTTAATGCATTTTTCTCATATAAACACTTTACAATAAATTGTTTCCTATCCCATTAAGTATCACATAACTTTATTCTCTTTAGGATAAACACAGGAAAGATTTGAAACATTTTTAAAACTCTAAAATTTTATAAGATTTAAAACTCAGCTAGTGTAACATGAGTCTTTATAAAAATATGTTATACATACACACCATGATATATTCATTTCCACTTGCGAGCTACTAACAGAAATACATGGAGAGAGAAGGAACAAAAATCAACATTCATAGCCAAAATAATGAAGAGTCCTACAAAAACCTAAATTGACAAGGGGATAATTGAAAACAAAAATGATAAAATAAAATCATTTTAAAACAGTTTAATATAAAATGAATAATCACACTTAATTGAATTTATGAAGGGAATGGAACGGACTCAATTGTATATGAAAAGTTAATAAACCTTTGAAAATGGTTCTTTAAGAATGAGGTTAACTATTGCATTCAAATCCTTTACCAAATTCATATCATAACTTATTTTCTCTACTAGGTAAAAGTTGATGATTACAAGTTCCAAGATTCTTAGAATTATAATAGTATTTTCGTAATAGTTCTAATATAGAAATAAAAATGGTTATACTTTGTAATATGTGAGTTTTTTTTAAGTTGAAGAATGAAATATTTTTTTATTTTTATTTTAAATATCTCAAATAACGAAGTTAATTTGTTGTAATGGTTAAATAATTCAACTTTAATATAAATGACCACTCACCATTTTTTATATCTTTTTATTTAATAGAAAACATAACATTACAGGTGGGATAAAGCATACAAAATATTTTAGATGTAGTGTTATTTTTAATATATTTTATAAATAATTGTGTTTGTCAAATATATATTAAGAGGATATTGATTTCAATTATAAGAGAGTAGAAAATGAAAGATTGGAGGGATTTTGAAAATAGATTAAAACAAATTATTCCAAAAAATTACACGATTTATGTAGAAGTAAATAGTATTCTTTTTAGCATAATTTTCATGAACATAATTTAAAATTTTCATTTAGCTATGCCAAAGCCATCAACTTAGATCACCAACATCCAAATCTACAAGCCATAATTGTACTATGTTATAATTTTATCCGATCTCCAAATCCTCCCTTCCTTAGGGTGAAGAGGATTTTGAGGTGGGGAGATGTTGGGCAATCTAGTTCCCCAAAATATAAACCATTGCAAATAGTGAGTAATTTGCAAAGTGTAGTTGATAAAGTAGACAGTTTTGTTGACAGTTGGGTCAGCTCACTATGACACTTATGTATCTTACACTTGCATTCTATTGTCATAATTATATAAGTAGACATGGATCAATAATGTAAATATGGCAATTGATGATGACATATTAATAAATACTAATGGTGAGGAAATCATTTTACTCTCTTCCAAAAATCATTAGCAGTAAATATGACCACATTTTTTTCACTACTAGAATTTCTCTACCATTTGGGATAATCACCTATTTTTAGCATTTTCCATTTCAAGTAATTCTATATTTAGCATGGGGTGACAATTTAAATAAAATGTTGCTGTGACTACACCTTAATTTGGCTATGGAATGACTATTTTCATTACATTACTAACCATTATATTTTCCCTAAGGTCCAATATCAATTTCCTCTCTATAACCTAAGTAACATATCTTATAATTTGTTGACATACAATATTATTATTTGAGTTTGCATTTATATTTATTACATCTCAAAGTTATTACATCAACTCTAGCTACTTTTTAATTGCACTTATTTTGATTAAACATTGTTATTTCTATATTTTTCTAATTTAGGGTCTCTCACTCCATTTTTTACTTGTTATTATTCTAGTAATGTTGTCCATACACAAAGGAGACCTAAACTAATTCATATTGATTATTTTCCATAAAGAGCCTATTTGTTTTATTCATGTTCAAAAATAATATTTGACGAAAGTTTCATGAGTAATTTGAATTATCTCTTTAATCCTTTTTTTTTTAAATTTTATCAACAATATTTTTCTTTCCTCTATCTTGTTTTTCACTTCATAGTATAATATTTTTCACACTTAAATCATATAATTGTGATTAAAATCGAACGTGCATGAATTTATATTATGATATGTATGGATCTATAGTGCCACTGGGTGTTTTCTTGTTGTGCAATCTCTTAAATTATAATAGGATATGAGTGATAAATGCTAAAAACATCTATGGTTATGAGTACTTTTTAGGTCCAAAAACTAATTTGATTCTCCTAAGAAAATCAAAATTATGCTAAATTGACATTTTTAGGATATAAAAAAAACAATTTCTCCATGAAAATTTATTATAAAAAGGAAACATCATGAAAATTTTTAAATTTTATTTCTATTAAAAAATAAACAACTTTATAGTGATTAAGCAATTAAAGGTTTATCCAAATATGTCAACCTTGTGAATTGATAGCCTTAAAGTTTGTTAAAAGAGGCCAACTTATTGAAAATTTCGAATAAAAAGTAATAGATTTACCACATTCCTTCCTACTTCATTATTGCATTCTCCTTCAACAACCTTGTGTAATATATTTCTATTTATTTCCATAATGATGACTAAATTATCCACTTTAAACATCAATATAAAAATATTTAAAGTAACTTTAACTAAAATTCCACTTACAAATATTGATGTTCCAATCATATGGATGGAGGATGTTAGGGGGTGGGGAGGGTTGAAGAAATATGTAGAGGAAACCCTTATATAATAATTTATTTAATATGATATTTTTATTATCTTGTTGTGTGGAGAAAGGGAGTGCGGGAGAAATATTGTGTAGATGAAAGCACCGCTACACTATTCATAATGAAAGCACCTTTGTACTCCATATATTCGATAATAAAAATTGAAAATATAATTTTGAAACTATTTTTCTCCTCTTTTAAATATGTGAAGAATTAAATGTGCACAGAAGAGGGGATACGTGTGGGAGAATGAGGGTGCAGAGGTCTGCACCGTACTCAACCTCTATCAATGTAGGTTTTCGCACCTCGGACCACAAAAATTTCGATTTCGACATGATTTTTCCAGATATGGCCGCCATGCATAGTTGTCATTTCTTACATGTTTTGGTACTAAATGATTTCAACAGTTTGTACGCCACTTGTTTTCATTACAATGATATCACTGATTAATGCTCTAATTGCAAAGATTATGATTTTACTGATATATGATGAATTATGTTAGATATTGACATGTATAAATGATATGGGTAGTACACTTTGTTTATTCACTATAACAATGACATGTGTTAATTTGTTAAACACTTGCACTAATTCTTGGTTAAACAATTCAATATAGAAAAATACGAAGAAATGTGACATAAATTGTTTCAAATAGAGAAAATTATGAGGAGACATGGGTTTGAGAGATTGTTCATGTTGAAGATTATTTGTGGTGAAAGCTATTTTGAAACAATATGTCAATTGACATAAAATGAATATGATGTGCCCTGTTTATGATGCATAATTGCACAATATTTCTACAATACAATTATGCATAATGATTGATTTTCATTAAAGTGCATAGAAAAATGCATGAACCAAAATGCAAGCATGCAATTCTTTAGAATAGTAAATTAGAAAGGGTACATATTGGTATCCCATATTGTGGAAGCAAAAGGCTTCTTTAATTTTTTTCTAATCTAAGATGTCTGGAGAAGGTCAATTACATGATAGCTACATAAGAACCCCATTATATATTCGCGCAAGTCGAATTTTTCCTATCGGTGAAAGGGGTGCATGAAGAAAGAGAAAGTAGTATGATAATTCAAATTTATGGATTTGAAGATAAGTCATGTTATCATTAAGATTATATATATATATATATATATATATATATATATATATATATATATATATATATATATATATATATATATATATATATATATTGAATTTTGCAAGAAATAGCATCACTCACTAGTTATATTTGAAGCCAAAAAGAAAAGACAATTTATTTATTTTTCGTTTACTATTGGAGATATCACTGTGAAGAATGTGGTTCATGTTCAAGATCTTACTGAGTCTTTATATTATTTTAACTTAACCGAAGTAGAAGCCACTGAAGTATTTGATGCAAAAGGCCTATTTAGGGCACACCAATAAAATATTAGGAACAAGAATTTGTTTCAAATAGTATGAGAGGAAAGTGAGGAGAGTTAGAATGAATAAAAAAGAAATCAAGAGCTGGTAATATATATGAAATAAAATGATGAAGAATAAAGTGTCAATACAAAAGAAGAAAACAAGAAAAGAGGTTGAGATCCTACAAAATAATTTCAACCTTGGACAAATTGTACTGGTTCGAGTTCATCTTCCATTAAAAAATGAGAAAATCCACTTCAATTGGAAAATAGGTTCATGGCGGAATATTAGATTGCGGGGATAACAAAGAGATTCCTTGGAGATTTACTGCATAAAAATAACATATGTCTAAATAATCCTAATCGAGAAATCCCCACATAATAAAAAGCATTGAAGAATTTTATGGAACGAACTCCAAAAATAAAATAAAAGAGAGATCAACGCCTTGGAAATAAGCCACTTTGAGTGGGAAACCTCCTTTATATTACATAAATGAACAATTATTCGATGATACAAATGAAAAAACCTCTTTCTATATATAGGAGTCCATGGGGTCACAATATAATCCTAGCCGACCTAACAATAATAATGTAAGGGTGCAATAATAACAATATTGGGGTTACAGGGGTACAACAATAACAATAAGGGGGCTACACTAACAACAACAAGGGACAACACTAGTAATATAGGGACCTAACATGCTCCTCTCCTTCAAAAAAGTGTTGTCCTCAACACTTGAGTAGCCCTAGGTGCTTCTCTATAAAATTCTCATCCTCCCATGTAGAATCTTCAATTGGTAAGTTCTTCCACTTGATGAGATACTCTGAAATTGATCGATTTCGTAGCTGTCGAATTCTTGTTTCCGTTACTGCTTCAAGTTCCAATATGGACTTTCCTTCCTCACCAAGTTCTCGCAATATTGTTTGAACTAGAATTTTTTCACCTATAACCTTCTTTAAGCATGAAACATGGAAAACCGGATGCACTCGCGAAGAAGTAGGAAGCTCCAATTTGTATGCCATAGTACCAATTTTTTGCAACACTTTGTAAGGACCATAGTAATTTGATGATAATCTATTATCCTTCTTAGCTTGCTTGAGAGACATTTGTTTGTATGGTTGTAGTCGTAAAAATACTCAGTCCCCTGCATCAAAACTTCTGTCGTTGTGATGTTGATCTGCCTGTTGTTTCATTTGATTTTGTGCCAATTTTAGGTTATCCTTTAAGAGTTGGAGAACTTCTTGTTAATGCTCGATGTGATCTTCCACTTCTTGAACCTTAGAATTTTCTCCTAAATATGATGTGATGGACGGTGGATGATATCCATAAAGTGCCATAAATGGGGTCATTTTTACTGTAGTATGGAAGGAAGTGTTATACCACCATTCAACGAGAGGTAACCACTTGACCCATTCTGTTTTTCTGTCAGATACAAAACAATGAAGATATCTTCAAAAAATTTATTCACTATTTTAGTTTGACCATCGGATTGAGGGTGATAAGATGAGCTATGAGCTAGTTGAGTACCCAAACAAGAAAATGATTCCGTCCAAAAATTTCCAGTAAAAATGGGATCTCTGTCGCTTGCAATAATCTTTGGGTATCCATGTAGCTTTTGAATTGTTTCCATAACTGTAGTAGCAACTGTACTTTCTTTAAATGTATGAGATAATGAAAAAAAGTGTGCATACTTGGTAATTCTATCAACTACCACCACGATGACACTCTTTCCTTCGAACTTAGGTAAACCTGTGATAAAATCCATTGAAATCTCGTCCAAACGTTGACTTGGAATGGGTAAAGGCTATAGAAGATCTGGGGTCTTAATTTTCTCAACTTTATTTTGCTAGAAAACCAAAGATTCCGCCGCAAACTTTTGAATATCAGATTTAAGGCCATCCCAAAAAAAATCTTTCTTCACCCTGTGGCAGGTTTGTAAAAATCTTGAGTGTCCTCCTAAAGGAGAAGTGTGCAATTCCAAAAGAATATTTTGTTTTAGTTGGGAATTCTTACAAAGATATAAGTGATATTTTTACCACAAGGAATCATTTTTCCAACTAAATGTATCCGAAGTACTAGGATCTTGTTGCAAATTTTGAATGAGTGTCAACACTTCTACGTCTTTCTTCCATTCGTCCCTTGCTTTGGTTATCCAATCTGGTTGGATAATAGAAATGGCACAAATCAATTCTTCCACCTCTTCATTCTTTCTTGAGAGTGCATCTGCAAAAACATTTAGCTTCCCTTTTTTGTATATGATTTAAAAGTCATAACCCAACATCTTTGTGACCCATTTTTGCTGCTCTTCTGAAGATAGTCTAAATGTTCCAAAAAGAATTTAAGACTAAAAAGATCAATTTACCTTGAAGTGTCTTCCCATTAGGTAAAGTCACCATTTCTTTACTGCATGTAGTATTTCCAATATTTCCTTCTCATAAATAGATTTCTGTAAATACTTTCCTTTGATTCGACGACTTTCAAAATCAACAGGTCTTCCTTCTTGCATTAAAACAACACCAATTCCATTTCCCGAGGCATCACATTCCATAATAAAGGTTTTTGTGAAGTCTGGCGTAGCTAAGACTGGTGCTAGGCACATTGCCTCTTTAAGATGTTCAAAGGCCTTAGTTGCTTCAGGAGTCCATTAAAATGCATCTTTATTCAATAATGTTGTTAGAGGTGTTGCTATTCTCCCATAATACTTAACAAAATTGCGATAATACACTATTAACCTGAGAAATCCTCACAACTGCTTTATGGTTGTGGGGACTGTCCATTCCTTAATGGATTTAATTTTGTTAGGGTCTACCTTAATACCCTCGTGAGATACAATATGACCCAAATATTACACCTCTTGTACTCCAGATAAACATTTGGATGTTTTTGCATATAATTGTTTCTCCTCCAATAGTTTGAGCACCTTGTCAACATGTTGAACATGATCCTTCCAAGACCTTTTGTAGATTAGTATATCACTAAAAAATACTAGCACAAATTTTGTAAGGAAGGGTTTGAAAATGGAAT
This sequence comes from Pinus albicaulis, assembly GCA_034641835.2. Classification (NCBI taxonomy): domain Eukaryota; kingdom Viridiplantae; phylum Streptophyta; class Pinopsida; order Pinales; family Pinaceae; genus Pinus; species Pinus albicaulis. The sequence continues at coordinate 781,864,845 of CM076569.1, read as the reverse complement.
TCATCAACCCTCGAAATGTAGAAGGTGAATTGGTAAGGCCAAAAGGCGTGACCAAAAGTTCATAATGACCCTCATGAGTTCAAATGATGTTTTTGGAATATCTTCAATCTTCATTCTAATTTGATGATATCCTGAATGAAGATCCAACTTGGTAAAATAAATTACTCCATGTAATTCATCCAGTAATTCATTAATCACAGTAATGGGAAATTTATCTTTAATAATGAGATTATTGAGCTCCCTATAATATGAACACATTCGCCATGATCCATCCTTCTTGTGCACCAATACTACTGGAGCAGAGAAAGAACTTTGACTAGGTTGTATTATACCAGCCTCTAAGATTTCTGCAATCATATGTTCAATTTCACTCTTTTCGACATAAGGATATCTATAAGGCCTAATGTTTGGAGGAACACTTCCTGGAATCAAATGAACAACATAATCATGATCACAGATAGGTGAGAGTCCTTTGGGAGTTTCAAACACATTGGAATGATTGTCTAAGACTTTTTGGAGATCTGCAGAAATAGATGATTTTGATGTTGGAACTTCTAGTGAGAATAATTGTTCAATTACGCCTCGTTTTTCTTTATTTATAAGCTTTGTCATGACATCAAAACTTATTATATTTCCAAAATTCCCTATGATACCCCATAATTTGACTTCCTTTCCTTCCAAAAAAAATCAAGAAAAGTTCCTGAAAATTAAAGGCTACCGTCCCCAAAGATTGCAACCAGTGTACTCCTAGTACAACATTAGCACCTCCGATTAGAATGGAAAGAATTGGACTATTCAATACATATTCCCCCATTTGCAACCATCACTTGAAATTCTAGTGCTGGGTATAGGAAACAATTAAATTCCTTGGCTACCTTATAATGAATAAAATTATGGGTACTACCTGAATCAATCAACACTATTACATTTTTCTTCTTTATATGTCCTTCTATCTTGAGAGTTTGAGGAGTGGTAATTCTTGCCAATGAATTACACGGTATGGTCAGACTCATTCCTTCTTTTTCTAGAGTTGGTTCCTAGTGTATATCCTCTTCTTTTAAAGCTTCTTGTTCATTTTATTCCTCCTCTTCACAATCTATATAAAATAATTTCTTCTCAGCACACTTATGACCTTTAGTGTATTTTCTATCACAACTGTAGCAAAGCCATTTTGCTCTTTTTTCTTCCAATTTTTGTGGTGTCAAACTTGTAGGTTGTGGAAGTCTAGGAGTAGCAACACCTCCATCTTTATAGATGTTAGTGTTAGGCTTCCTTGTCGCCATAATTTTACATTCGATTTTTCTTTCCAACCTGAATTCCTTCTCCAATGAATCAGGTTCCCAAACGTGAACTTCATGTTGGATGTTATCCTTTAAAGTCCCTATGAAGACATCAATCCTGTGTTCCTCTAGAATATAAGCTACCTTTATATTCAATTTTTGGAAGTCCTCAATGTGCTCCACCACTGAACCCTTTGTTTGAGATTTATCAATTGGCTAAAAAAATGTTTCTCTTTGTATCCTCATAATGTGCTATCATTTCCTCCATAAAAATTGACCAAGTGACAATTTTTTTACGGGATAAAATCCATCAATACTATACAAATGTATTTTTTTCTAAAAATAAAGTTGCAATGTGTACCTTTTGTGTGTTTTTCACATTATTCAGATCAAAATAATGCTCCATCTATAGTATCCATGTTACGGGATCCTTTCCATCAGACTTCCTCATATCGATCTTTGGAATATGGTGGGTCTTCCATCCAACATTAGAGTTTATGAACTCATGATTAACATTTATTTTTTTCTCATCATGAGTTTCCTATACTATATTTTCACCATTAGGAAACATTTCTTGTATCAACTTTGTCAAACCTGTCATGTCTGCTTTTAGATCATTCTTCATATTTTCCATTTTTTCATCGATTTTAGCTTCCATATCACCCATCTTAGCTTCCATGCCATCCATCTTAGCCTCCATGCCATTCTTCAAAAATTCCATTCCTTTCTTCAAACCATCCATATTAGCTTCCATGCCTTTCTTCAAAAGATCCATTTCATTTTTTGTTGCTCTTTGCGAGAGTGAAATTTGGTGCACTTGATCGTGTAATTTTGATATGTCATGTTCTACTTCTTCATCTTGATGACTCATAGTAGAGCCTTCTGAAGGCTTAATGGGTGTTGAATTATTTTTAGGGGGAATTTTAGAACCCAATAATGATATCTATTCTACATTATGCCCTTGGAATCAATTCAAACTAATTCTTCAAACAAGTCTTATGGAATTTGAAAAATATATACATACATTTTCCTTTCTTTTGCGGAGATCGATATTGAAACTCAATTATATCTATGATTTCAGATCTTGGATATCTGAAATTTGGTGCTGTAGTGGCCCTCTGAATCTTCTTTCAAATTCCACGGGCCTGGCCTGATTTGGATTCTTCAAGGAAAATTTATGCCCAATCTCCCACAATAACATAATTATGGACTGGTTCAGTATAGCAAACTTATACATCATAACACATGTCACCGTTTCATCCTTCAGCTCTGAAATTGATAAAAAAGAAACTACAGTCCGTGCACTTGCAGAGCATGGAAAAACCGTAACTTCCATAGATCATATTTCCAAACATATTACGAACCAAGATTTTAAAGTTTTACACAACGTTCCTTAGGATGTCGGCTTCACTTTGCAGTAATTTCAGCTTCTAAGCCTTCGTAGAAAAAAATTTATAGTGAAAATTTCACGATTCCCTATTTAGGTGAAATTCGGGAGCCTGAAAAAACCCTAACTTCCACATATCATATCTACGAAAATATTGTGAACCAAGATCTCAAATTTTTAAACGGCATTCCTCAGAATTTCGGCTTCGCTCTATAAAACTCTTAGCTTTTGAACCTTCGTAGAAAACGTGTTATAGGAAAAATGGCACAATGACTTGTTTGGAGCAGCAAAACCCTAGAATCCAAGCTCTGATACCAAAAATAGAACTATGGAACCAGCTCCAAAAATAGAAGAAAAGAGAGATCAATGCCTTAGAAATACGCCAATTCGAGGGGGAAACCTCCTTTACATTACATAAATGAACAATTCTTCGATGATACAAATGACAAAACCTTCTTCTATATCTAGGAGTCCATGGGGTCACAATATAATCCTAGCCAACCTAAAAATAATACTGAAATGACACACTAATAACAATATTGGGGTTACAGGGGTGCAACAATGACAATAAGTGGGCTACACTAACAAGAATAAGGGAATACACTAATAATATAGGGACCTGACAAAGAAGCTGTGGATGTGGAAGTTAGCATTGTTGTACTACTTGATTGGGTTAGTACTTCTTTAGCAGAGAATCAAAAAATAATGCAAAAAATTGCCAAAGAAGTCACTACTTTCAATGATTTCCCTGTAACATTGCAAAAGATAAACTATAACAACAACAATAAAAATTTAGAATTTAAAATGTAAAGGATTTCAACGAAAATATTTTTGATCAAGAAGAAATGGATGTTTTATCCAGGGTTGGAACCACATGACCCATGAAATTGTATAAAGATACTGGTAACATACTCACATGATTTATTAGCAAATACGAAGCAAAAATCCTTAAATGGAGAGCAATAATAAAGGAGCTTGAAGATTCTCTAAATTTGGATCCCTTTTTAATGACTCCACTGGCCATACAGGAACTACCATTGACAATTTCTTCCCCTAGAGAATTCCATAGATTTAATAAACCCTTCAACCTTCTTAATGTAGTGAAATCATATATTATCAGTAATATATCTGAAATATTGCAAATTATTGAACATGCATGGAAAGTAGCCTTCGATCTACAATATTTAGTAAAAAGAGGTAATTCAGTTGTCGATTGGGTTGAAAATTATTTCGTGGGAGACAAGAAATTTGTATAACATGAATTGTATAACTTCTTCGAAAGCTCGATGTACTCTATGATCTAGAGAAAAAAAAATGATTCTTGAATGTTAATCAAATGAATCAAATCAAAGCTATATGGTGTGAGAGAAACAAAACAGTATACGTAGTAGAAGATATTATTCCTATATCAAGGAGGTAGAGATTGTATGGGATAGAAAAAGGACCCTCTATCACATGTGACTCTTGATTAGTTTCGAGAGATGTTAATGGTTGAATTGGATAAGATAAAATAGTCAAATGGAACAAAACTCTATAGTATAATTGATTTTAAATAAGAAAATAACTAATCATTTTCATTGGTGTTAATGAACAAAACTATACCTTGGCTACATAATTGGAAAAAGAGGATAGGGAAATTGAGGAAGAGATATTTAATCAATGTTTCAAACAAGATATTATACTCATTCCGATGAAGGATTTCATTCAACCCAAACTAAAGGAATTCCTTCAAGAAATCATGAATCTCAAAGACACCTCATAGTCAAACAATCACGATTTATGCTTTTATATATTGTCATTGTTCTTAAATATTGGAACATTAATTTTCCAGTTTACTAATGTTTAATTATTTGGGTTTGTTGAATCTATTTAATTATTCATGTTTTCCTTGAAGTAACCTTTTTTCACATTACAGTTCACGAAAGCCTAATCCAAGTTCCCATTCGCACGAACACATTTACTTTTTTGATTAAGTATTAGGACTTTGATAAGTGATTTAGGCATGAAACATTATTCTCTGCACCAAAAACATTTCAGATGGTTTAATGTCTAAATTTAAGTTTAAATACATAATTGATTCCATTGAAAAATACCTTCCTTTCTCCAAATACCTTTGTTTTAGGGTTAGACTATCATTTATTATGTGTGCTTAATTTGTTATAGAATAACTATTTCTATTTTTTTGAAATGCTGGAGTGGATAATTAAGGAGAGAAAATGCTAGATCGACATAGTGAATGAGATAATGAAATGAGGTATAAAAATATTATTATTACTACTATAGAAAAATTTAGAATAAAAAATATTGGTCACCGTAAATCAAGGGTTACAAAGTCTTTATTCAATTTCGATTAATTTGTTCCAATTTTGAGTCTATTTACCAATTTTGTACAAATATCCTCAGATAATATTTTGTAGAAGATCTTGTATGGGTTTGTGTGGCATTCTCCAAAAACATTAACTAAATATAATTTTTGGAGGATTTTATTTGCGATTTTATATTATATCTAATGCTCTATAATTTATCACAATGAAAATGAACCTCTAACTACTCTATTCGAATTTTGAGGCTATTTAGCAATTTTTTGAAGAATTCTGAGGTAATGTTTTGCATAATATCTTGTATAGCTCTAAATTTTGTAGATTTTCCCATAAAATTAATTGAACATAAATTTTGGAGCATATACTTTAAATTTTTATATTATATCTAATGCTTTTTAATTGATCACAATGAAAATGGATGTTGAACAATTTTTCTAGATGTTAGATATTTGTTCCATTTGTAGTATTTATTTTTAATCATAACTATGATGATTGACGTTTGAATATATATATATATATATATATATATATATATTGTTCTTGTTACTAAAGCTGTGTTGGTTACTATTCAGAATGTCTCAAGCACAAATACTAATTACCCTTTTCCTATTCTGAGATTGTACACCAATTTTGTGGAGAATTTTGAGATAATTTTTTGCATAATATTTCAAGGATATACTTTGAGATTTTATTTTCTATCTAATGTTATTTTATTGATCAGACTGAAAATTTTTGACTACAATTTTAGTTCTCAGAAATATGTTAAATATTGAGTATTTATTTTAATCATAATTGTCCTAATTAACATTTCAATATGGATATAATTATTGTTAATGTAGATGTCTTGGTTACTTTTCAATAGTTTTCACTACAAGAAAAAATGATATTGGTGAGGGGCGAAAAATGTCACCATAAGCTCATTGGTGACAGTTAAGAGAGCCTTTGTCACCAAAAACTGAACGTCACCAAAGGTGGCATCACTGAAAGTATAGGTGTTGTGGTGACATTCAAGGTTCGTCACCAATAACGATTTATAATTAAAATAATTGACCGTCACCATTTCATATGAGCAATGGTGATGGAAAATAGGGTTGGTCACCAGAAAATTGAACGTCACCAAAGGTTGTGTCGCCGAAAGTATGTGTTGTGGTGACATTCAAAGGTCCCTCATGAATATTGATTATAATGACGGATAGTGACCGTCACCATTTCATATGAAAAACAATGATTTATTGTGATGGACCTTTTATGGCGGTCATTATTGAAGCATATATATGGCAGTGTTTGTTGACCGTCACCATTTCATATTTGGTGAGAGTCAAAAAACGTCATGATAAGCTTATTGGTTACTTCAAGGTCCATCATGAATAATGACTATAATGAAAAAAATGACCCTCACCATTTCATATCAACAACAATGATTTATGGTGACAAACCATTCATGGTCATCACTATTGATGCATATATATGGTGGCGTCCGTTGATCGTCACCATTTCGTATCTTGGTGAGGGTCAAAAAATGTCACGATAAGCTCATTGGTGATGGTTAAAAGAGCCTACATCACCAAAAAATTATCACCGCCATTCCATATGAATATCAGGGCACGATGGAATTGAACCACCAACCTCCTACTTGTAAAGAAGGTGCTCTTCCATTGAGATAGTACCCTTTAAAGAATTAGACTTTTAAAAATTATATCTTGAAATTTTATAGGTTTTAAATTCTACAACTTTCAATAAATTAAAGTCTCGAAAATATTTTACTAAACAAGAAAAATATCATTAAAGCTATAGGTCCCTACTTAATGATCTTGGAAGTTATGAAATGTGGGTGGAGGGAAAAATAGTTATGTATAAGAGACTCAATATGTTAAGATGAACACTCAATTAGAATCGAAACTATGAAGAAATTTATAGCCTAAAAATTACCTATTTTTTTTTTCTGAATAAGACTAAATCTATTAAGAAAAAACATATAGTACAATCAGAGCTTTGCCATTCGGAAAAGTAACAGAGCAGGGGAGCCGGAAATGATAGATTATCAACCTTGGTCCCATGTAGCACTCTATAACAAGCAGAAGATAACCAATATAGAAAAAATAGAGAGTGGGCCAGAGGGATCTACCTAGAGTGGGTGGATACCTCCAAATGACATTTTTTCATTTTCTTCTTGCTGACTTTTATCCAGTCATTGTGGGTTGGCTGGACAGGTACTAGTTGTAGACCATTCTTCTCTAAAGGAGGAGACTCCTTATCTGAATCATAGGATGAGGGTGTGTGCGTGTGCTTCTGCGAGATCTGAGGTGCCAAAGGATCCTCAGGGCAGATCAAGGGGGAGTCCATCATGTGCTCAGCAATTTCTTCATTCGCTTCTTTTTCCTCCTCATTCGAGCTGAAGGAGTCGATGTCATCCATGGGGGGAGGATCATATGGTTTCCAGCTCTTTGACTTGGATTTAATTTTTTTATTCTTCTCTTTGTCGAGGAAGGTGGCGCATGAGTTTTTTAGATGTCCCGTCTGATTGCAGTGACGACACTAGAAGGCAGTATTTTCATAGTCTAAGGTCCGAGTCTAGTGGAAGTCCCCAATTTTGAGGTTGATCTGATCAGGTAGCCTGTTGCTGAAGTCTATTTCTGCACAAATTCTGCCAAAGGTGTAAATTCCTTTCTCTCCTATAGAGGTGTCTGTGGCTAGGAAGCGGCGAAGAGTATTCCCGATCCCATGGAAGACTGCAAAGTGCCAGAGATGCGCAGGGAGGTTTGGAAGCCTGACCCAGATGGGGAGCTTGGTGATGACCGTTGTGGAAGGGTCAAAGTCTGGAAACCATGGAGTAAGGAAGAGCCCCGCTGATCCCCAGAACCAGGGGCCTTCCGTTAATGCTTTCTGATAGTCTTCATTGAATGCAAAGGCCACAATGAAGAAGCCTTTCGAGCAAAAGAAAACCTTGCAATTGTTGGTCCAGTTAGAATGGATCCATTGGTAGAGATCTGCTGTTCGAGACCATATTCCATTAAACCTACAAATGATGGCTTTTTCTGCAAACGTCTGAAATTGATCCTCCAATGTTGGATGAGAGATTTCAATGGAGGGGATTTCCTCCTTTTTATCCACCAGGAAAGGCTTGGGAGCCTCAACTGGTTGAGCAACTCTCTTATCTGGTTGCTTATGCACCGCATCCTTATAGGAGAAGGTAGGAGCCGAGGAGGTTTTCCCAGAGGCTCCTCCTCTCAAGCATAGAGAGAGAATAACTGAAGCGTCTTTTTTGATATCGTAATGATACAAAGGCAGAGGGTGCTCCAGTTGTTTACCTTCATGAAGCAATCTCATGAGATCTAATGGGATCCCCAATCTGAGTTCAAGATCTCGCCGAATGTCCTGCACCAGATCCGTGGCTTGCACCCAGAGTAGCTGAGTTCTGCCAGATAGAAGAGAGATCTGGATCTGAAAAGCTGAGGATGAATAATATGCAAGCCTTTGTTCCCCACTTCGAAACTGCTTCTGAGCTGTGCTTACTTCTTGTGCTCTTAGATCCAGGTGGCTTTTGGCGTTGAAATCTGCTAGATGAGGATGAGAGTCCTCCTGAATCAGTCTCCATTCCCGTTTTCCCTGCCCATTCATGAGGCAGAGTCTAGATTCCAGCAGAGATGTCGCTGTAGTTGAGGCTGATGAGATGCATGATCCGCTGCCTAATCGCCGGTAGAGGGAGACAATAGCGAGACCGTTTGACTCTGCGGCAAGATCTGCATCGACCCAGGCGAGATTAAACCCTCGACCTGCAACCTATGCACAATATGTTGTCGGATGGGAAATCCGATGCCACGTTCTGGGAATTCTTGGAGAAGAAAGGCGATGAAGGCCCACGGCGTTGAATCCCTTAGAGTTTGCTCGCCCTACCATGGTGACGGCGGCGGCATCACCCAACAGGGCCGAGGAAGTAAAGGCGTCGGCGGAAGACATTAGGTTTTTTGCAAAGCGCAGGGGGGACTCATGTAATTTTTTGTTGCCTAAAAATTACCTATAACTCACAAATGCACCACATATTGCAAAGGAAATGTCATAAATGGAAGAAGAGCATTGATGAAGAAAGATGCAATATGTTACATTTTGAATGAAAGAAAAATTTCAATGTTGTTGTTGTTGGGTGAATTTTTATAATTGGGACCTTTGTCTTTCCTTTATCACGTAAATATTAAAATTTAAAATTAGAAATTTTAGATATCTGAATGATATCTAAACTTCTGTACAAATGTAACATGGATCTCTAGGGAACCATAGGTAAAAAAATAAAAATAATATATGAAATTTCACAAGTCCGCACTCAAAACATGACAACAACCAACAAATAAAAAAAATTGAAAATTATCATAGTAAGTGTATCTCTTTTCAACAATGAACACCAAGCAATAAAACATTAATTAGTTTACTTTAAGGCTACATAAAATTGGAAAAAAGCAATGTGTTCAATTATCTTCTAGTACAAAATGGGCTTACTTTTAATGAAGCAGAAAAGTTGATACTAAATCACAAATAAAAATAACCAACAAAAATGTAATTTTTTTTTTTCAACAACACACTCCTTCACTACCTTCCATGTCCAAACATCTATATTTTGCAGTATTTAAAAACCTGTTTTGTAGGAAAACCAAGTGAATATATTTCATAAGTTTGAACTAGAAAATACATAAAACATGGAGTTGATGAATTTTAAAGATGGAGCTGAAAACTAACCCTTGACTCATTTTAATCTCTACATATTTGCATCCAGGGGATGGTGTCTTTCTCATTGTGCTGGAGAAGGAAAATATGACAAATCTAATTTGTTGTTTAGTCTTGCTTCACTTCTCTTGCATGTATATTGAGGTTTTTGTTTAATTTTTATTTTAAAGGCATATGGATCTGCATCTAGGGTAGACAGTATAATTTCTCCTTAAGTGTGGATGAACTAAAATGCTCAGATGAGGCAAAAATTGTGTTTTCTCTAGTTTTAGGACCACCTTTTGCCCCTATTTTGGAGGTCTTAGTCCCCATAACCTGATTTTTCTAGTTACCCACAACATGCTCCTTGTGTGGTGAATTATTTTTCTTTTTGTTGTGTGGAGTGATTTCATTCACTGGAGTTTGGAAACTATTATGATTAGGTTGAACATGCTACATAATTCAGGCATGACGAATACTACGAATATTACTCAATACTTTATTACTAGAACTGGGGGTACCTTGTGAACATATCATATTTGAATTTAGCAGATTAAGAGAATCACTTTTTCTTGGATTTATTTTATCCCCCGATTTTTTAGTTTTTTTGAAGACTTTGGCATATCCTCATATCCCTCGGTCATCAATTTCTCTAAGTGTGTTGGTGTTTTATTATTTTTCCGTGTTTTGCAAATACCTAAATCTGATTCTGTCGAGGCCCTTTTCTCACTCACGGAAGAATTCTTGTAGTACTTTTTCAAACTGCTGATGAACTTGAAGCGAAAATTGGTTTTACAACACAACTTTTTTGAGCTGAAAAACACGGAAACATGGGAATATTGTGTATATATATTGTAGGATAGGAAATATTGCTAGAATTGAACACCATATCCTGCTGAGGTGTTCTGGTGACTTCAGTTGGAGAGAAAGCCATAGCTTCACCTTCATTCTTGAGTTTCTTCTGTTTATTTTAATTTTATTTGTGGCATTATTTTTCTGAAAAACAATCAGAATCATCATTGGTATTAAATTCATCCAACACGGACTTTGGAGATCCCACTAACTTCTGTGTTTCCATTACCATGCCTAAAAACCATGGATATCCCTATCGATAGTAGAATAAGATGTGTGCCTGTTTCTCATGAACACATTCCTTATTAACCATTATTTCTTGAAAGAAGCCAAAGAGACAACACAACATCAACATACACAAAATTCCCTACCGATATATAATCATAACTTAGCTAAGAAGCCTAAAATATGTTCTTAATTTATAAAATTTGTATTTGGAAATATTGTTTCTTCGGAATTAAAAAATATTATGTTGTACAACAGTTTTGTCTACTTATCTGAGAAATTATATGATAGCATATGTCACACAGTAGAAATTATGGTGCATAAAGTAAAAAGACAAATTTTCTCCAGAAAATAGATTTAGAAAAGAGATTTGAAAAATATATGTTTTTCATCGAAGCTTTAATTAGTTCGACAACAAACTAAATGGAGTTTGAAAATTAATATCATTCATAGGAAAATAATAGGACAATGGCCAGAGTCGTTATTCATACAAATATTAATGCTAGTCACTATTTCCATTGCAGATAATTGAAATTTGGGCAGTGGTCTAACATTTATAGTTGATTAGCGAGGAATGACTCGTCAATACCATAAAAAATTTTCCACTGAATGTCATGTATATAGATCCAAATCAGATAACTTTCTATTCTTAGGTTCTACCTTTTAAGTACTGATTTCTAGCTCACCCTTTAAACACAATTCTGCCACTCCATTCATTTTTGTTTTGTCAATAGAATTGACAGGACCTTCCCATCCTCCATTTTAAATCAATCATTAACCGTCCATAAATGATATAAATAATAAAATATACAAAAAAAGGCAAAAAATGCACTTGATGTATACCTATGTTCCAAGACTCGTCTGACCTTACTGGTGCAAAGAGCTGACCCTGAAAAAATAACATCCACATGGGATTTACAATTTTTTTTTAAATCAAGCTCCTAGTAAAACAATAAAAATATGAACATCCTTTTAATAAATATAATCTCTGACTTAAAATAAATGTGGCCTAGAATTGAATCTTATATCAACCATGTCAAGTAACTGACATTAGGTGAGAAATAAAGGTCATGCATATTGGATCAGTTAAATAATTCATCTGATAAAGCTCAAAATAAAACAAATGACTTACAGCTAAGAAACAAAAATAAATGACTTAGAGCTAATACATGAGGTTTACCTTTCAACCATGTCGTTAGATAACTCTTCTTTAGACATATACCATTAAACATTTTATGGTACGAGGTGTAAGTGGTATTGTAACATTAACCTCTAGTAGAGTCTGCATCCATGACTATTTCTCAAGATCCGCTCCATTACCAGCATCTGGGGGTCGATAAGATACACGAAAAAACCATCAACAAGGAAATGAAATCTACATCCTTGTAAAAACGGGGAAGAGAAAAAAATCCACAAATTGAAACAGACTATAGGATAACTCATGCCTGAAACATGATTATCTTGTCATGAAAATAAAAAATAAATCGGGAGAAACATAATTTTTGCCACATTTTGACAGTCATTTCCGTTTGCATATTCTTTGAGCATTTGATGAAAAAATTGAGCTAAAGCTTGTCAACATCAAGATTATAGTAAAGCATAAAGGAAAATCTCCAACACAAATATAATCCTAAACATAAGTATAGATTCTATACATCTAAGTATTTATTGAGGACATTGTATTTTGTGAAAATATAGAAGTTTAGCATTATAGATAAATTTCATTATTGTTAGGAAGGGAGACCAAGCAAGAGATCGACACAATCCAATGAAAAAACATCACATACCACTATGTCATAGAAAGGACCAATGGAAAAGTTCACAACACAGTGTTGTGAGACTATAAGGTGAGGGACCTCTTTTTGCACCCATCCCAATTGGTAGGGGGGTGGCTGAGGGGTCATGGGTAGGTTGAGGCACTGCACCAAGTCCTTGGCGATATTTTAGAAAACAAAATTTATGGTACCACTACCTTACCACTATATATCGAGTATTTACAAAGTCCATTTAGAAATTTATTGAAAGTTCAAAGTTCAAACAATTAAGATGTAGCCTAAAAAAGCTCATATTTGAAAAGTAGATAACCCAACGATGTAGACTATATATCTCACATTTATATATCCTAATTTCCAAATATTGAAATGGCATTTTTGAGCATACTATTGTGAATTTAGCCAAAAATGCTATAAGAAAAATATTGATGGTTATTTTGCTAATATCTAATTTTTATACATGCATTTATTTAAACAACTACCTTGTAGTCTGAAACATATCTAAGTATGCACACAATACGTTTCATCTTTATTGCTAGTGTGTGAACAATGTCATGAAAATACTTCTAGCTATAGAACAAACTCTTCAAGCTTTCCTCAGTTGTACGATATGGCCATTCTCACACTAGTTCCAAGTTTAAGGGTTTTGTTGTGCTATACAACAACCCCCATTTATTTTAATAAATGGGGATCCTTTAAAAATAAATAGGAAATTTATTTTTAGCTTTAAAAACAAAAAAATAGGAAATAAAAGTTTTATTTTAAAGTTTTCCGCTTTATTCCTATAGCGCATCACAAATCACCTAGCTTTTAACTTAAAAGGACTCACAATTCTCTAAGATACACGAGTTTCGAAATGCGCTAAACCTTTTTTGAAGTTATGTTTTAAAAGGCTTGCAAAGACTTCAATTATCATTATAGAATCCTTATCGCATCGTACCTTATTTATAATCAACTTATAAAGTAATTAGATATAAGTGCGATTGTGCAGACCTGATGAACCAACAAAGCATCAAAGATAAATTTTTAAAATCCTTTAAGCGTGGTTGCTTTACTTTTCAAATGCACAATTCATATTTCACACAACTTAGCCAAAAAAAAAATTCATTATCATATAAAAGTTGTGATGTGTGATTTACGCACATCGCATTTCGTAACATTTATGGGTAAACATTACAAGCGGTAAAAGTTATATATGGTGATATGAGAATTCACGGCATTTATTTTCTCGAGCATGTGAAATGGCTTATGTCATATCAAAGTGAAATTTGAGATCTAACAATTTTAAATTTATTGATATATATTTCATGTGAAGGTGTAAGAGATGTGACTTTGAAATTATTATTGATGATTATTGTTATATTTGAAAAGATTCATATCTATTTGCGCATGTTTGATATAAACATACAGATTTTACTCTATGTTCTCCATATTTTTAAAACTCTTCATGTTTTACTCGAAAACAGGAAAACATTTAACGAATTAAGGAAGATTGAAATGAGCAAGAAGGGAAAAGATATTTCTCAAGCGCTGCCTACTGAAGACTTAGAGATGTCTCTATTATTCTCATATACTACCTGTAACAAGGAATGTGGCGCTTGACCATGGGAAACAATGTATAAACTATTTGAAGATGAAAATCCAAGAGTAGTAACCAATCTCTCTACAACAGGCATGACATCTACTTTAGACGCAACCTACTTTGATGTTGGATGTTCATTCATCCATAAGGTAGCAACAAGATCGAAAATTCTCCCTTACACAGACATGGTTAAATGGTTAATTGACCACTTAAGCATAGATGAGAATAAATTCAAAGATTCAAAGGGAGAAGACATAGGGTCTTTCAGGGCAGAATATTTAAAAGCAATATATCACCTACCCTCCCCGCAGCAAGAGTAGAACAAAGCTTTTATGCAAAGCTTTAGAGAAGAGCATCCAAATCTCATGAAAGTCATCAAAGAATGGAAGGAAGACTAGGGAAAGTTGAAGCGATATAAACTCGGTACGTGCCCAATTTCGCAAATTTCTTCCCCTTATTATTATGCTACTGGTATGTTGTGTAGATTGTATGACAAACTTGATACCACTAGGTTTTCAGTAGAATGGGTTCCATTAATTGATGCAATCATCAATTCATCAATTTTGAACTCGGAAAACATCCTATATGATAGTTTAGCCAAAAACATCACTGAATATAGGAATAAAAGGAGTGTCTCATCTAGAGAAACACTTCCCTTTTATATGTTTGCCTATGTCATGGACACATTCTATTTTTATTCTAGTTTTCCTACCATGGGATGGAAATGGACTACCCAAGACCCTACCCCAATCCACATTTACCACAAAGACCTCTGGGATTCATACTTCCACCTGCATTTCTATAAAATTTGTTATGGAGTCATATTGCCTATGCACCAAATGATATTCAATAAAAAGGCCCCTAGGGTTTCTGAAGAGGTTAGCTTGGATATTCTTTTTGTGGCTAGATGGTTTGAAGAGGAGAATTTTACATATGGCAGAGTATTCAGGAGTTATGCTTCTCCCCATGTCTTACCTTATTTATGTTCCTGATAAATTGATTGCACGAGAGATAACTTACCAACTTATTAATGGTATCACTAAACAACTGAAAGATGCTAAGAAGGCCATTTGGCCTAATTTCCCTGTATAGTGTGGCACTTTTTCACTATATGATATTGGCCATACCTACAAGGAGGTTTCCAAGAACAATCTATTGAAATTGGCAGAAATTCCAAAGAGGTTATATGATCCAAATGATGTAATTAAAGATTATAATACAGAGCTCAAAATGAATCCTTTTGTAAAGGAAACAGGTGGATTTTATGATCTCTTCCAAGGCATAGAAAAGTTTTCAAATATAACCAAGTTTGCTTCCAACTAATTGAGTTAAGATGATTTGGAATCATTCCAAGTATATATAAATAAGGGATTGCAGAGAGTTCCTCTCAATTTGTTAACTATTAAAGATTTCAATAGACCTTATCAAAGTATCAACTTGGGTAATGAATCCAAAGACATGTCTGAGGATGAATCATGTCAATCACAACATCAATCTCACAATTCAGATCATTCTGAAAATGAATATGAATTCACAAAGGATAACCCATAAAAGATAATTGATCAGGTAATCCAAGAGATAAATATGCAGGAGTGTAAATAAAGTAATGGAACAGAGTCAACTTCTCAAGAAATTCAGCACATTCATGACACACTAGATTGGTCTAAAAAGTCATTGACAAAAAAATCTACTAGTGAATGGGAGGAGTTTTCTAAAGCAATAAAAATGCCTAAAGCTAATCCTAATACTGATCAAATATCTAGTTATCAGACACCTTAACATTCCCAGAAGATAGTGGAAACTATTAATCGACTACAACAAGTTCCAGAAACTCATGATCGAGAGCTCATACCAGCCTACCCTACAAAACAGATAGTTTTACAAGTTGAAGAAATTCCTTCACTGGACATTTTCTACAGTCCTAGCTATAAGGTTGTAGTTAAGAGGAACAAAAGTAGAAGAACTGAAGAAACAATCTCAAATATAATAGATGAATCAATTGATGTATTATGGAAAGCTTCCTTAGATGACCCTACATAATATATAACTAAATTATCACAGTATGTAGGGGCATAATATATTGCCACCATTGATAAAGCTACTGAAATTAGAGTGTTTCTGAGGCAAAAGGAAGCCAAAGTACAAGAACTAGAGAGGCTGTTAAATGCAAAAAATCGAACTCCAGTGAGAAAATGAAAGCAAATATGGCCCAATTTCAAAAGGATTTCAAATGCCATAAATTGCATCATCAAACAGAAATCAATGAGAAACAAGCACAACTGGAAACAACAAAGACCAGAATACAGAGCCAACCATAATTAGAGTCTTTTATTAAAGAAGCACTTGATGTAAATGCTAAGTTAAAGAAAGAATAGGAAGTATTTTTTCATCAAGCTTCTATGATTGACTCTTATTGTGATTCGAATAAAATACTAATCCAACAGATAGATATCTAGAAACTTGAATGTGAAAGACTTGAAAATAACATCAATGAACACATTCAATGGCAAGTATGAGAATCAGGAAAGGAAGAAAACCTACCTCAAGTAGATAAGCTTCATAACGAGATCCTATTCAGAGATCTGGAAGCACAAATCAAGCAGGCAGAGAAGGCAACAACGAAAACATCTAAGTTATAAAATGAAATTATTGAATCTGTATGTGAAAAACTGGTAAAAGTAGAAATTCTCAAATAGAACACGTATGAAGTGTTCTCAGAAGAAAAATAGAAAGAAACATAGTGGAAGCAGAAAGCAGACAAACAGGATGAAGTAATTAAAAAGGTAAATAAGTTTGATCAAGAAAATTATTGGAATTTTCTGATCAAACATTATCATTAGTATCAGATTCTACAATCCTTAATAGATTCAACAAGAACATCACATCCCGTAATTTCAAACGAAGTATTCAAGGGACAGGTCAGATCAAGGATTTCACAGCCTTCTCAGCTCAAGCCAATGATAGATATTGTTCAACTTCGTGACCAAATCTAGAAGAAAGGGCAGAATTCATAAATCAAAATTATTATTTTATTTTCCTAGATTGTAGTTTAGGTTAGTTCTATGAGGATGGTTGTATGAAACCTCCTCTATATTTTTGTAATAACCTATTATTAGAACATAGTTAGTTTAGTATTTAAACCTGTCTCATGCATTTAGTGAAGGGTCCAAAAATTTTCAAAAAAATTTGCAAAGAATGCACTATTGTAAGTTTCTGAATGCTTTGATGAATTAATGGAACACATATGTTATCTTTTG
This sequence comes from Pinus albicaulis, assembly GCA_034641835.2. NCBI lineage: Eukaryota > Viridiplantae > Streptophyta > Pinopsida > Pinales > Pinaceae > Pinus > Pinus albicaulis. Next base: position 781,847,474 of record CM076569.1, on the reverse strand, counting down.
ACAATTAAAGATGTTTAAATCATGTTGCACTACTGTACTCTTTAAATTACTTGAAATTGAGAAGGAGAAGATCAATTACTATTAGTTTACATGAGTAGAACTTCATACATATGGTACTTTTATTCATTTATATTAAGACTTGCTTTATAGATTGACAGTCATCTTTTTATTGCATTATATATTTGAAATGTTATTATAGATGAATGTTATATGCACTTATTTTCTAATATTTTTCTGTAGTTTCTTATTGAAAGTACAATCACACATATGACTGCGATATATTTTTCACAATTCTTCTAGTCAAACTATTTTGTTAGAAGATTCATTTTACAGAATTTTGATCTCTTTCAATTGTTAAATGATCTATATTGATAACAGTTGAAGGATATCTTTCTAGATCGCATAGAGGAAGAAACATCCCAGGTATATAGTAGAATAAATAGTTTAGATAGATGCATACAATAGATTAAAGTCATTTCCTTTTGCATGCCATATAATCACACACCCTCAAAATCATCCTTATTGGGAAACTGGTCCCATTATCCCAAGTCAGAGCCACTACACCAATCGAAAAAGGAGTTTATTTAAGGTACCGATCGGGTGGTTTTCCCCCATGTTTCGGAAGTGGAATTCCGAGGCCTCAAGAGGTTCCAAAGAATTTAGATTTTAACTATGATATGTTGTATTCTAGGCTTCAAGACAACATATTAATTAGGAACATCATGTTGGGAAACCTACAAATTTGTGCCCAGGAAAAATAAAGTTAAATGGAAATATTTTTATATAATGGTTGTGATTCATATGGATGCACATTAATATATATGTTTTTTCCTAAATTTGAATCATTTATGTATTTTTGGAAAACCAGTTTTTTGATCCAATTTTTATCTAGCTCTGATTCAATTCATATTTTTAGGTTAACCATTTGATGATTAGTTTAGTTCATGTCATTAAATAGAGAATCAAATATAAAGTGGTATTTGCGTGTTCATGAGAGTGTTTCATGCATAAGTAAAATGGGAGTTAAAAAAATCTTCAGCTATGCCCAATTGGAAAATTGGAGTGTCGTAGATGAAAGAAAATGTTCAAAAAAATATTCTAATTTTAGAAATAAGAATATTGTGATGTGTGATTGGGGAAAAAATCAATTATATCATAGATAAATAAAACTCCAAGTTGAATTAAATATCACAAATCATTGTGCCAAAAAATTTAGCATGGATGTCATTGTTGCTCCTCTTCTTCATGTGGAAGGCATAAGAATTTTATAAAAAGAATGAAAATATAAACTAGGGACATGTTGGAACCCAACAATTTTCCTTGTCTGTATATAATAAAAGAGGAATCAAATTCCATGATGATAGTAATTATGTGCATGTAAAATCATGATAGTGCTTGGAATGAAAAGCAAGCCACTAAATGGTAGTTTGTATCGAAGGATTTTAACAATCATTATTTGTTGCTAATTGAGAAAGTTTGAGTCCAATAAAGATATAAGTTATCAAAAATCCTTAGTGATTGAGTATTATTATACACATTTTTCTTGGTCTATCTCAGGCACTTGAGAGAATAAATTAATATCCTCTCCAACCAAGTTCAATTTCCGCTTGTGACGTGATTTCTTTCCGTGAGACAATTGATGATCGATACAACAAATGTATATATTATTGGAATATGATCTAACTATGAATATGGAAGTTTTCAACTATCTTGTTGAGGACATTCTATTTACAAAAATATGGAAGTCAAATATTTGAAATAACATAAGTTATGGGAGTGATAAGGTATGCAGGGAAGTGGTAAGGTGGAAGTCAAATCTGAAATAACACAATTCCAAAATAACTTAGGGTTTATAGTGTCTCCACCAAATATCCTCTGACATGGAGGTTTTTCTCATGGTGATTTTAGATTGTTGGATTATCTTTGGTGGACCTATGGTTTCTCTCGGTTTTCCTTGTCTATGGTTTTCGAAAGCATGGAGAATTATATGATAGGTTGTGATTGTATTCGTGGGTTTCATTTCCTCTTTCTATATATATATATGGAATTTTCAAGTGAGTTAATTCTCCAAGAAATCCGAGCACCTTAAGACAAAAACACATAAATTACAAAGAATATTTAACAACAGATAGTACCTTAAGGAAGAAAAACATAAAGTATAAAGGAGAGAGAGAGAGAGAGAGAAGAATTTCTCTTACATACCTAACCCAAGTAGGAAAAGGAATATGCACAAGTGCATGATCTAATAATATAATAAAAAATCACTCCTTCCTATATATGAGAGGTAAAGGGGCTTTACAATAACAAGTGGACCTAGTCCACTACAAGAAAAATTACAAGACACAAGTAGGTCCAACCATGTTAAGCACTATACTCTAAGTGACATTTGTCAAGATCAAAGGTGACAATGATTAACAAAAAAGGCCTCCATGGCATGGGCACTACTCCCCGAGGTCCAACAATCCTCCAAAGGTCCTAAGCTCCAATGCATCTCCAAGGTCATGTGTCTCCTTAAGGACAATGCATATCTAAGGTAATGTGTCACCTTAAGGACTCCCAAACCTACATATCCACTCCATCAACCCAAGAGTTCACATGTCAAGGGATTTTTTGTGCTCATGGTGATTTTGGGATGTTTTTCTCATGGTGAAATACCCAAGTCTAATCCAAGCACACGAACTCCCTTCATGCATCAACAACATGAAGTCACCAAGCTCCATACTTATCCAACACTTTGAGGAAGAATGCCTTTAAAAAATCCAAACAAGGTCTAGCAGAAAATAGAAAACCAACTTCAATGTCCAAGTCCATCATGGAAGAGCATGGGCCAACCATACACTATACACCCAATGTCTTGCTTTCCAATTGTATGGGACTTGTTAGTCCTAATGAAATGAGTGGTTGTGGACCCTAAAGGTACATCATATGAAAGAATTGTGGCGGTTGGAAGTTCAAGGTGTTTCAAATATGTTTTATTTGTGCTGATTTAATGCCATTGTATTGCACGATGTAATCAAGTCAATAGTGTGCATGATGGCCAAGCTAACTGAAATATATGCCTAGTAAAGAAATAATAGAAAATTTCAGACTTCTCCCTCTCGTTTAACATGTAGGAAGTGGATATGTAATAAATAATATTCTAAATAAATGTCGGGGATTGATTTAAATCATGCAAGGGATTTATCTGCTTGCAACTGATGTTACATGGAGCCAAAGTAACCATCAATGCAATTAACATTTAGGGGGTGCATCCAATACATAAATAATGGTTCTTCCATATGTTTAAGGTTGGTCTTTATTTTCCCATACTTGATATATTCATCAACTGGAGCACTCTGTTAGCCTAGGAATTCTGATATGCAATAACAAGCACTTGTTTTTTCAACACGAAGCATGCTTCAAGCATAGAATCAGGTACAAAAATAGAGTGAGACAAGTTCATATTTTTTTTAATTCAAAAGTATCAACAACATTTTCATTATCATGATTTTTTTCCATAGTCTCCTTTCATTAATATTATTATATAATTCATGAGTTTATCTTCTTTGATTGATTTATATGATATTCCTTTCTTCCCTTTTGCTTCCTGAAAAAGAAATTGAGTTTTCATATAAAACTGACTGGAGAAAAATATGTAATCATATATTTTCAACACTTGAATCACAAGTAATGATACAACTATACACAATCAAACAAGAATCATAAGATCATTTTGAGGATGTTGGAAAATGTCACTATTTTTAGTCTTCATAATTTTCATTTGACTCATATGTGTATCAAAAGAAGAAAAAGAAGATTATTTTTTAAAGCATGGGTTTCATGTTCAAGTCTTTTGTTAATTAGGTCAAGCATTCTATTAATGATGCTAGGAGTTACATAAGTCAAAGAATAAAAGTTTTCAAAAGACCCTATTGGGAATTTGTATCAAGAAAATTATGATTATTTTGTCTCTAGAATAGTCTAGACAACTCCCAAGTCCAATTCATCCAGCTATGATGAAGTTGGCCTAGAGAGGGCTATTCGAACATCTTATAAAGGCTATTTAAAGGAGGAAATTTAACCACATTTGATGCACACATATCACATTCGATCTACAATTGGAAAGGATGTGAGAAGGATTTGGAAGGCAAGGAAAACCCTAGCAAAGGAGCAAGAAACCATAACGATGTTCGATCTCTGAAATTATTTCTATTACATCTCACACGTGTGAAGTAATTAGAGTTTGAGGATACTCTACAAGTCCAAGAATTGCAGGAAAAGTATCAAAGCTTCTTTCAGAGGCCGAAAGGCTAGTCTAGCCTTGATTTGAAGAGATTTTGCTTCGCTGTCCTTATAGAGTCTATTTTGTCTTGGATAAGACCTTTTTTATTGCTTGCTTAGTTCTTGGTGGATGTCCTATTTTTTTCTTCAGTCTTGGAAGTCTCATGAATTGATTCTATAAGAAGAGAATCTTTTTTTGGGTTCCCCTTGGAGGGGTTTTACCCTGGTTTGGAGCCTATATCATGTGTTCTTCTTTCTTGTATGTGATCTTCAGTGTTTGGAAAAATATTTGATGATAAAAACATAATAATAATAATAAAGAATAAAAGATAAATGAACATCACAAGTAATTTTTCAAGATAAGAGAAGTTGTCATTACTGTTTCCCTAATAAATTTAGCAACATGGTATTAGAGCTAAGGTCAAGGTCATAGGAAACTGGAAGATAATTATTGCTTTAAGTCAAAATGGTTTCCAAGTCAAGAAAAAGAGGTTGTTTGTGAATTATTTGAAGGCTGAATCAATCAAGATCAAAGCAAAGTAAGAGTAGAAGTTTGAATGTGGGATTAAAGGCAAGTTTGGGAAATCGAATACCTCTATGAAAAAGAACAATTTTTTTGTCAGATCTATCTCGGGAGGGTCTGAGGGCTAGTAAAAGGCTAGAAAAACAACTAAAAAATGTGAAACTATGTGCTGCAAATTTGAGGGTTCTGGAGTATTTGAAGATGCGTAGAAACCTCTACACGTAGCTCGAGAAGAGGCCTAAACCAGGTCGCAGGTTCTGTCTCACTTATCAAGAAAGGTGAGTTATGTAGTCTTAAGTTTGGAAGGCCCACAGTGGCTTAGAAGGATAAATTTTAGCTAGGGAGAAAGTCACGTGGAAATTAAAAGGCGATCGTAGGTTGGAGTGGAATTTCAAGCCTAGTCTCAAGATTTTTGCAGTGACTAACAGACTCTTTGACTTCTTATAAAAATAAGGGTTTCGATGAATATCGGTTATGCCATTTAAGATGTGGTCATCCATATTTTGGTGGTCTAGATTTGCTATAAAATAATAAAATGGTGAAATGGTTAGATGATATTCAACAACGAGTAAGCTCATGCAAGATTTGTATACTTGCAAAGAATCATAGAGTATTTTTCATATGGAGTTTTGTATAGGGTGAAATATTGTACAAACATATTTGTGTGGACCAATGGAACCAACTTCATTGGATAGTAATGTTTATTTTTTAACTTATATTAATGATTACAATGGAGAAAAATGGGTTTATATTCTAAAGAAAAATTATAAATATTTTGGTCTATTCAAAAGTTTTAGAGTCATGGTTGAAAAGGGAAGTGAAAATTATATTAAAGTTATAAGATAATATATAGGTATATGCTAAATGATTTAATGGATTTTTTATAGTATCATTGAATGAAGAGACAATTTACTACACGTTATACTCCACAAGACAATGGCATGGATAAAAGTAAAAATCAAACCATTATGAATATGGATAGGAAAATAGTCTACCTAGTAAATGTACCTAATAAATGTTAGGAAGAAGCAAATATTTGTTCAATTTGTATTTTCAATTGGAGTATGATTAATAGTCTGATAGTCTTATTATCGAAGAAGCTTAGATTGGTAACAGTTGATGTATATCTCATTTGAGAATGTTTAGGTGTGTGCTTTATGCACATGTACATAAAGAGATAAGAAGGAAGTTGGATGAAAAAATCGAGAAGTGTATATTTATTGGTTAGAAATAATATTCTAAGGCATATATACTCTATAATTCCATCACCCAAAAGGATATTATAAAAAAGGATGCCAAGTTAAAGAAAGAATAGGCTTGGGGTGGAAGCATAAATAAATCCATTATAGAGGGAGTTGTATTCTCTAATGGAGATGATGATGGAGATGAGTAGGATGTATAGGATGGATAGTTTATTCCATATGCACATACACTTGCTAAAAGTGCTTTAGCAAGGAAATCTTAGGAGTTAGCTCATTAGAGTTTAGAACAATGAGAACAAAATAATGTGGAGAACCATATGGTGGACAAAAACTAATAGGTTTAAGAGAATTATAGGAGAAGAATGATGAAATAGATCAAGAAGTCATTAAAGAAGAAGTTTGGGTAAAGGCTATGGGTGAAGATATTGATACCATAGAGAAAAATAATACTTTCTTACCTGAAGGAAAAATCAATGTAGGTGTTAAATGGACTTAGAACACCAGGTTAAATGTTATAGGTGAAGTTGAAAAACATAAACTAAGACTCGGGGGTAACAACAACCTGACATTGATTATAATGAAATTTTTTCACCTATAGGTAGACATGACAAGGTAAGGTAAGGATGGAGTTAGATATTGCAAAAAAAAAAAAGTGGAATATGTATAAGATGGATGCTAAGTGTGAATTTCTAGTGTTTATGGAGTTTTGCATATTAGAAGATAAATTTTTAAATATGTTTTACAAAAACCTTATAAAAAGAGTTATCTCAAATTCACATGAAAATTATAGGGTTGTGTATAACAACAAACTTTTGCACAGGGAGAATGTGAGTAATAATAATAATTTCATAGGTGCCCGAAATCGTGGAGTTATCAGTGCCTCCTTGAAATTTGAATGGGCAGAATGAAATCATGAAGAGCTACCACCGTCTTAGTTTTGTGTTTTTATCCAATTGAGATTCCAAAGGTTATCAACGATGAGGAAATTCAATTTTTTAAAAATGATTGACGAACTGAAAGTTGTGTAAAAGTATGAATGAATGCAAAAAAGAGAACATTGCAGAGTAGTGGATTAAAAAAAATGTATTAAAATTTAATTTTGTTTAGTTGTAGTTCATAGTTGTTGTAACTCAGCTATAGTTGTATGTTGCTGCAACTCTCTTCAATGTCCATAGTTGCAACTTCGCTGGTTATAACTATGGATTCAATTCCGATCTCCAATTCAACATCAAAATTCATCCACAGAAACCTTCAAACAGATATTACAACTTTGTTGGATGTAGCTATTATTGTGGGTTGGATGTAGCTATTATTGTGGTTGCAACTCTGTTAGTTGTAGGATATTGTTATTGTATAAGCTCTGTTGGCTTCTTGCTATTAGAAACTAATTCCAAATCCAAGCCTGAGCAACAAGATAGCAAGCTTCAATTCTGATGTGAAATTTTCAAGGATGGGTGTTGAATTTTTTTTTTTTGTATTACACTCCACTGCGCATTAAAATTATGAGTTTAATACCCTACAACAGCAACCTGTCATTGCCCTATTCTAATATGAATATTATGGTTTAAACCATGCAAACCAAGTTGATAATCTTTGCATCTACCGCATTATCAATGTCGCGCCAATGCATTTTGAATTCAAACCAGTCCATGTCGATTTTGTGGACCCTTGGTAGATAAAATCACTCCATCCCCTAGCCAAATAAAAAATATATTGCATGAACTAGTGCTTACATCGGCACGTCTCGAAAAATGCGCGATAAAGCATGACCCACCACTGCCACCTCATTCTGCCTCGACCAATGGCGCATCATCGCAATGCTTTGGTGCTTAGTCAGCGGGCACACTAATCGATGCGATGTGTTAAAATCCATCCATGTCAGCGGGCATGATCATCGTTGATCTCAGATCAACAATAACTCATGGGCACAAGCAGCCCATCGTTTAACCCAAAGGGTGCCTCCACAGTTGACTTCGCCTAAAGTCCTTTGACCGAATATTGACGATAAATATGCTCTGCTGGAGCACAATGTCAATGTTCAGTCTAGACCTTGACGTCCCTCCGTAGTGATGCATTGTGAGAGCTAACACTGCCTGCGTATCATTCAACCCAAGTATAGAGTTGTTGAATTTTTGTTGAGCCATTGAATGGCATTAAGTTAGATTAGGTTTTTACTGGCCACGACCATTTTTTCATATAGCGAATGTAATTTTAGTTTTTAGTGTGGGTGTGTGTGTGACTGCATATGCCGAGAGCAAACAGGTGTGTGTGTAACAACAAATTGAAGAAAGTGTAATCCAAAACAACAATTCTGAGAAAAGTTTTATCTTGTAATAAAAAAGGTTTTAATGAAATAGAATATTTTTCTTCACTTGCAAGTTTGCATTTAAAATCTCTGTGTTGACAGAGGAATTTTTTTTCCTCACTGTATGTTAAGGAATTCTCAGAAAATCCAACATGGTATCAAAGCTAGTCCAGGCTCTCAGTAGTTGCTAAAGAATCTGAAGGAAGGAAGAAGAAGCTTGTTGAAGTTTTCTCTAGCAGTGTGAAGGTTTAGCAAAGTCACGTATTTACCAAAACATATTTTTTTGTTTGTGTTAAGAATATAGTGCATAGAACTATAAAAGGAATTCTTTTAGATATAGATTTTATCTCTCAATAGTGAGAAAGTTTGTTTAAGAAACACAGACAAGTTTTTAGCATAGTTCTGTAAGCTAGCTATGGCAGGAATCAGCACAAGCACAAGTATAAGAAATACTCAACTCCCATAGTTCAATGGGAAGAACTATGTCTATTGGGCAATCACAATGAGAGCCCTATTTGCCTCTCAAGATTTATGAGAGCTAGTTGAAGATGTTTTAGAAGAACCAACATATGAAAAATCATTTAATGCCTTAACACAAATAGAGAAAGATTTTCTTAAGAGTAATAGTAAGAAGGACTCAAAGCCCTCTTCTATCTCTATCGAGCAGTGCATGGAAGCATATTTCCAAGAATTTCAGTAGCAAAGAAGTCCAAGGATGCACGGGATACCCTCCATACAACCTACCAAGGTATGGAGAAGGTAAAGACAACAAAGCTTCAATTAATGAGAAGATATTTTAAAGTCATTTTCATAAAGGAGTGTGATACAATAGACTCATTATTCACATTTTTTATTGGATTGGTCACCCAAATGAGATCTCATGGAAATACCATAGAAGAAAGAAGAATAGTGTAGAAAGTATTGAGGAGCTTACAGTCAATATTTGATGTGATAGTAACAACCATTGAAGAGACAAAGGATCTCTCAATGTTTACTATTGATGAGATGCATGCATCATTGATGACACATGAACAAAGATTGAGAATAACATCAAACTCATCTTTGGAGCATGGAAACCCAAATATTATTGTAAGTGACATACATCCCATTTTAACTAGAAGTTTTTGGATGAAATTATTTTCTTGTCTTGGTACTCATTTAAATTATAGCTCATCTTATCATCCTCATTTTGATGGGGAAATAAATATAGTGAACAAATGTTTGGAAGGATATCTTCGTTGCTTTTTATATGATAAACAAACATAATGGGTCAAGAGGTTACCTCCCCCTAAATGGGGGTATAACACTTCCTTCCATGTTGCAGCAAAAATGATCTCATTTATGGAACTTTATGGATATCATCCATTTCCCATCACATCCTCATTAAGATAAATTCTAAGGTTCAAGAAAATTAACATCACATAAAGCATCAACAACAAGTTCTCCAACTCTTAGAGGATAACCCCACTCTAGCACAGGATCAAATGAAACAACTTGAATACTAGAATCACAATGAAAAAAGTGTTGAAGTAGGCAACTGTGTATTTTTATGGTTGTAACCATAAAACAAATGTTTCTCAATAAATATAAGAAGGATAATAAATTATCACCCAAGTACTAAGGTCCTTACAAGGTGTTTCAGAATATTGGTACTATGGCATGCAAAGTGGAGTTTTGTGCATCGATTTTTCCATGTTTCATGCTTAAAGAAGCTTATTGGTGACAAGATCTCAGTTCAAACAATATTTCTAGAACTTGGTGAAGGGAAAATCATATTCGAGCTTGAAGAAGTCATACAAACAAGAACCTAAAAACTACAATATCGATCAATTTCAGAGTATCTCATTAAGTAGAAATTACTCATTGAAGGTTCCACATGGGAGAATGATAATTTTATACATAAGAATATAGATATACTCAAGCATTGTGATCAACACTTTTTTTGAAGGACGGGGGCATGTTAGGTCCTTATAATACTAGTGTAACCTCCTTATTTTTATTATTACTATAGCCTTGTTATTTATATTGTCGTGCCTATGTATCCCCCATAATTTTACTGTTGTGCCCCATAAAAGCCCATTATTGTTATTTTCGTGCCCTTACATTATTATAGTTATGTAGGCTTTGATTATATTATGACCCCTTTTTCTCCTATATATTCCAAGGAGGTATTTCCATTTGAATTATGCAAGAATTGTTCATTTATGTGATGTAAAGGAGGTTACTCCCTCGAAGAGACTAATTTTCAAGTTGTTTATCTATTTTTTATTCAATCTTGTGATCTGTTTTCATAACACAAAGTTTTCTAACGATGTAGCAGAAATGGCTCTAACGAATCTTAAGCAAACTCTATTGAAGGAGAATAGAAATAAGGATAACAAATCTCTTGGTGTTATTCAACAAGGCTTGAAATACATCATATTTCCATAGGTTTAAGTGCAAAGTACTCAAAGAATGCTTGGAACACTCTTGAATCATGTTATTATGGTTTATCCAAAGTGAAGATTGTAAATTTACAAAACTTGAGGACATATTTTGAAAATATGAAAGGAAAAGATAATGAAACTATGGATAGTTTTATGACTTAGGTCATGAGAATTGTTAATAAATTTAGAAAATATGTTGATGAAATATTAGATAAGAGAGTGATTTAGAATGTACTCCAAATTTTGCGAAGTAAATTTGAAGTATTGGTTGTATCCATAAAAGTGTTTAAAGACACAAGTTTCGAATGAAACCTCATGAGTTGACTAGTTATATGGTTGCACATGAATCCATGATGAGAAGATATGATGATAATCTATTGGAGAATGCCTTAAAAAATTAGTTGCAACTTACAAAGAGAAGAGGCAAAGGAAGGTCAAATAGTTGAGGAAAAGGAGGCATAATAACTGATCAAATAAACAACAAAAATAATTTTTAATTCGAGGAGAAATGTCAACAATACCCTTTAGTTCAAGGGGAAGTAACAACGAAACCTAGTAACAAGGAAATAGAAGGTATCATATTTCTAAGGTACAATGTAATTATTGCAAAAAGTGTTTTCATTTTGCTAAGAAGTGTTGGAATAAGCAAGAAGATGCTAGAAAACACTTTTCACACATTATAGAGGATCCTGAAGATAATCATAAACCTATGATTTTGAACTATAATGCAACTCAAGAAAGTATAAATGATGTTTGGTTTTACTATAGCCTGTACAATAATCACATGACTAGAAGCATGGACTTCTTTGCTAATTTATACTCTAGTATTTAACCGAGTAATGTTGTGAATTGATAATAATCCATGTGTTAATGGTAAAGGAGTGAATTTTATATATAATAGAAATGGTGAAAGAACAGTGGTTGATGATGTTTACTATGTACATAGTTAAAAAGGCAACTTATTGAGTGTTAGACAACTAATGAGAAAAGATACAAAGTATTCTTCAAGAACAAAGTATTAACAATTATTTATAGGTTTCCAAGTAAGAAGCTAATGGAAAGGGTGGAGATGACAAAGAATACACTGTTTCCACATATAACGAGAAATAAATAAATTGACTCTTGACTTCTTATAAAAATAAGGGTTTCGATGAATATTGGTTATGCCATTTAAGATGTGGTCATCCATATTTTGGTGGTCTAGATTTGTTATAAAAGAATAAAATGGTGAAATGGTTACATGATATTCAACAGCGAGTAAGCTCATGTGAGAGTTGTATACTTCCAAAGAATCATAGAGTATTTTTCATATGGAGTTTTGTATAGGGTGAAAGATTGTACAAACATATTTGTGTCGACCAATGGAACCAACTTCATTGGCTAGTAATGTTTATTTTTTAACTTATATTAATGATTACAATGGAGAAAAATGGGTTTATCTTCTAAAGAAAAAGTCTAAATATTTTGGTGTATTCAAAAGGTTTAGAGTCATGGTTGAAAAGGGAAGTGAAAATTATATTAAAGTTTTAAGATAATATATAGGTATATGCTAAATGATTTAATGGATTTTTAATAGTATCATTGAATGAAGAGACAATTAACTACACGTTATACTCCACAAGACAATGGCATGGCTAAAAGTAAAAATCAAACCATTATGAATATGGATAGGAAAATAGTCTACCTAGTAAATGTACCTAATAAATGTTAGGAAGAAGCAATTATTTGTTCAATTTTTATTTTCAATTGGAGTATGATTAATATTCTGATGGTCTGATTATCGAAGAAGCTTAGATTGGTAACAGTTGATGTATATCTCATTTGAGAATGTTTAGGTGTGTGATTTATGCACATGTACATAAAGAGATAAGAAGGAAGTTGGATGAAAAAATTGAGAAGTATATATTTATTGGTTAGAAATAATATTCTAAGGCATATAGACTCTACAATTCCATCACCCAAAAGGATATTATAAAAAAGGATGCCAAGTTAAAGAAATAATAGGCTTGGGATGGAAGCGTAAATAAATCCATTGTAGAGGGAGTTGTATTCTCTAATGGAGATGATGCTGGAGATGAGTAGGATGTATAGGACGGATAGTTTATTCCATATGCACATACACTTGCTAAAAGTGCTTTAGCAAGGAAATCTTAGGAGTTAGCTCATTAGAGTTTAGAACAACGAGAACAAAATAATGTGGAGAACCATATGGTGGACAAAAAATAATAGGTTTAAGATAATTATAGGAGAAGAATGATGAAATAGATCAAGAAGTCATTAAAGAAGAAGTTCGGGTAAAGGCTATGGGTGAAGATATTGATACCATAGAAAAAAACAATACTTGCTTACCTGAAGGAAAAAACAATGTAGGTGTTAAATGGACTTAGAACACCAGGTTAAATGCTATAGGTGAAGTTGACAAACATAAAGTAAGACTCAGGGGTAACAACAACCTGACATTGATTATAAAGAAAAATTTTCACCTATAGGTAGACATGACAAGGTAAGGTAAGGATGGAGTTAGATATTTCAAAAAAAAAAAAAAAAAGTGGAATATGTATAAGATGGATGTTAAGTGTGCATTTCTAATGTGTATGGATTTTTGCATATTAGAAGAACAGTTTTCAAATAAGTTTTACAAAAACCTTATAAAAAGAGTTATTTCAAATTCACATGAAAATTATAGGGTTTTTTATTGTGTAACAACATTTTTTTTTATGTAACAACAAAATTTTTCACAGGGAGAATGTGAGTAATAATAATAATTTCATAGGTGGTCGAAATCATGGAGTTATCAGTGCCTCCTTGAAATTTGAATGGGCAGAATGAAATCATGAAGAGCTACCACTGTCTTAGCTTTGTGTTTTATCCAATTAAAATTCCAAACGTTATCAATGACGAGGAAATTCAATTTTTTAAAAATGATTGACGAACTGAAAGTTGTGTAAAAGTATGAATCAATACAACAAAGAGAAAATTATAGAGTAGTGAATTAAAAAAAATGTATTAAAATTTAATTTTGTTTAGTTGTAGTTCATAGTTGTTGTAACTCAGTTGTAGTTGTATGTTTTTGCAACTCTCTTCAATGTACATAGATGCAACTTCGCTGGTTATAACTGTGGACTCAATTCCAATTTCCAATTCGACATCAAAATTCATCCGCAGAAACCTTCAAACAGATATTACAACTCTGTTGGATGTAGCTATTATTATGGGTTGGATGTAGCTATTATTGTGGCGACAACTCTATTGGTTGTAGGATATTGTTATTGTATAAGCTCTGTTGGCGTCTTGCTATTAGAATTTAATTCCAAATCCAAACTTGAGCAACAAGATAGCAAGCTTCAATTCTGATGTGAAATTTTGAAGGAAAAGAGCAATTTTTTTTTGTTTTCGATTGCACTCCACTGTGCATTAAAATTCTGAGTTTAATACCCTAAAACAGCAACCTGTCGTTGCCCTATTCTGATATTAATATTGTGGTTTAAACCATCAAAACCACGCCATTAATCTTTGCATCTACCGCATTATCAATTCCGCGCCAATGCATTTTGAATTAAAACCTATCCATGTCGATTCCGTTGACCCCTGATGGAAAAAATCACTCCATCCCGCAGCCAAATAAAAAATATATCGCGTGAAATAGTGCTTACATCGTCACCTCTCAAAAAATGCGCGATAAAGCATGACCCACCACTTACACCTCATTCCGCCTCGACTAATGGCGCATCGTCGCAATGTTTTGATGCCCAGTTAGTGGGCACATCAATAGATGTGATGTGTTAACATCCATCCATGTCAGCGGGCATGATCATCATTGATCTCAGATCAACAATAACTCGCGGGCACAAGCAACCCGACGTTTAACCCAAAGCATGCCTTCGCATTGGACTTCGCCTGAAGTCCTTTGACTGAATATCGAAGATAAATATGCTCTGTCGGAGCACAACATGAATGTTCGGTACAGACCTTGAGGTCCCTCCATAGTGACGCATTGCGAGAGCTAACACTAAATGCATATCGTTCGACCCAAGTATAGAGTTGTTGAATTTTTGTTGAGCCATTGAATGGCATTAAGTTAGATTAGGTTTTTACTGTCCACGACCATTTTTTCATATAGCGAATGTAATTTTAGTTTTTAGTGTGGGTGTGTGTTTGACTATGTATGCTGAGAGAAAAGAGGTGTGTGTGTAACAACGAATTGAAGAAAGTGTAATCCAGAACAACAGTTCTGAGAAAAGTTTAATCTTGTAAAAAAAAAATTTTTAATGAAATAGAGTAATTTGCTTCACTTGCAAGTTCGTGTTTAAAATCTCTGTGTTGACAGAGGACATTTTCTTCCTCACTGTATGTTAAGGAAATCTAAGAAAATCCAACATGGTATCAGAGCTAGTCCAGGCTCTCAGTAGTTGCTAAAGAAGCTAAAGGAAGGAAGAAGAAGTTTGTTGAAGTTTTCTCTAACAGTGTGAAGGTTCAGCAAAGTCAGGTATTTACCAAAATAGAGTTTTTTGTTTTTTTAAGTATACAGTCCATAGAACTCTAAAAGGAAGTCTTTTAGAGATAGAGTTTATCTCTCAGTAGTGAGAAACTTTGTTTAAGAAACACAGTCAAGGTTTTAGCATAGTTCTGTAAGCTAGCTACAGCAGGAATCAGCACAAGCACAAGTATGAGAAATACTCAACTCCCACAGTTCAATGGGAAGAACTATGACTATTGGCCAATCATAATGAGAGCCCTGTTTGCCTTTCAAGATTTATGGGAGCTAGTTGAATATAGTTTAGAAGAAACAGCAGATGAACAATCATTTAATGCCTTAACACAAATAGAGAAAGATTTGCTGAAGAGTAAAAGGAAGAAGGACTCAAAGCCCTCTTCTATCTCTATCAGGCGGTGCATGGAAGCCTATTTCCAAGAATTACAGTAGCAAAGAAGTCCAAGGATGCATGGGATACCCTCTAGACAGCCTATCAAGGTATGGATAAGGTAAGGACAACAAATCTTCAATTAATGAGAAGATATTTTGAAGTCATTTGCATGAAGGATTCTGATACAATAGACTCATTCTTCACGTTTTTTATTGGGCTGGTCACCCAAATGAGATCTCATGGACAGACCATATAAGAAAGAAGAATAGTGTAGAAAGTATTGAGGACCTTACACTCAAGATTTGATGTGATAGTAACAACCATTGAAGAGAAAACGGATCTCTCAATGTTTACTGTTGATGAGATGCATGCATCATTGATGACACATGAAAAAAGATTGAGCATAACATCAAACTCATCTTCGGAGCATGCCTTCAAGACCCAAATGTCCTTTGGAAGAGGAAGAGGTCAAGGCAGATCAAACTACAGAAGAAAAGGTAGAGGCAGAAGCCAAAACAGAGGAAGAAAAAACCCTATAAATACTAGTGGAAGGGACAACAATCAAAGTTAGAATCAAAACCAAGGCAGTAGCCAACAAGGTGGACAAAATCAAGCACATGGAAAAAGGTATGATAAATCCCAAGTTGAATGTCATTACTGTAAGAAGTATGGGAATTATGCTAATGAATGTAGGAAGAAACACAGTGACATGGGTAGTAGACCCAGTGAGAATTTTACTAAATAAACTCTCAGTCAAGGGAATTTGTTTCTAGCATGTAATTTGACTGAAGGGAAAAATGAAGATATATGGTTTCTAGATTCAGGATGTAGCAACCATATGACTAGAAACATTTCTATGTTTTCCATGTTAGATGAAAATTTAAAGTATCAAATCAAATTGGGGACAAATAGTAAGGTCTCTGTCATGGGAAAAGGCAGAGTGAGTGTTTTAAAAAAGAAAGGAGAAATAAAAACCATATCATATGTATACTATGTGCCTGGTATGAAGTGTAACATTTTGAGCGTTGGACATCTCATTAAAAAAGGTTACAATGTGTCCTTTGAGGATAATGTATGTATAATCATGGACATACCACTAAGAAAACAGAGGATTTCATAAGCGAAGATGACAATAAACAGAACGTTTCCTCTCAAGATGAAAGCAGATTTGAAGAAAGGAGTTGCAATGGAAGCAGTGACACAAGAGGCATTCCAAAGAGAAGCAAAAGATGAAAACGGGTTATGGCACCTGAGATTTGGACATCTCAACTTTGGATGTTTGAATCTATTACACAGAAAAGGTATCATAAAGGGATCACTATTGATTTAAAAGCGAGACAGCCTATGTAAAGGTTGCATCTTGGGAAAAAAACACAGAGAAAGCTTTCCATCAAGAAAGAGCATAAGAGTAAAGGCACCCTTAGAAATAGTCCATTCTGATTTGTGTGGACCAATGCAAACACCATTATTAGCAGGAAAACACTATATGTTGACCTTTATTGATGATTACACAAAAAAAACATGGGTTTATTTCTTGAAGTTGAAGAGTGAAGTGTTTGAGAAGTTCTGCTACTTTAAAGCTCTTGTGGATAATTAAAGTGGGCAATGTATTAAAGTCCTAAGAACATATAGAGGAGAAGAATATATCTCCAAAGAATTTTTGCGTTTTTGTAGAGAAAATGGAATTCATAAGTAATTTATAGAAGGGTGTATACCACAGCAAAATGGAGTTGTTGAAAGGAAAAATAGAACCATCATGGATATGGTAAGAAGTATGCCGAAGGAAAAATATTTTCGAAGTGAATATTGAACTGAAGCTATACATTGTTCAGCATATGTCTTGAATAGATGCCCAACAAAGAGTGTAATGAACAGAGTTCTAGAAGAAGCATGGAGTGGCATAAAACAATTTGTCACCCACATGAGAGTTCTTGGTTGTATGGCTTATGCACACATTCCATATCAGCTAAATAAAAAGATGGACAGTAAGGGTGAGAAGTGCATATTTGTTGGATAAAGTGAAGAATCCAAATCATATAGACTGTATAACCCATCCACCAAGAAATTTATGATAAGCAGAGATGTACAATTTATTGAGGAAGAAGCTTAGGATGGAAGCATTGAGAAAACAGTGAATGTAAAAACCTGTTTGTCTCATGATGAAGATGAGGAAGAAATGGCTGAAATACATCCCTCATTAGCAGCCCCACCTCCACCAATACAAGGACAACAAGGGACACCACAAGCAAGTTTGAAAACACCCTTGAGAAGTGATGACAATGCTTCTTCAAGCACATCACAAGGAGCAGCTTTGAGTGCTTCTACAAGCACAAGTTCAATAAGTGAAAGAGGAACCAGATTCAGAAGTCTGAATGAAATCTCTAAGCAAGAAGCAAAAAATGAAGGTATGAACTCTTTATTTGCATTTTATTGTCATGTAGAGGATCCTATTCATTTTGAAGAAGCAGTAAAAGATAAGAAATGGATAGATGCCATGGATGAAGAAATAAATGCAATAGAGAAGAACAAAACATGAGAATTATTTGATCTCCCAATAGGCAAGGAAGTAATTGGAGTGAAATCAGTTTATAAAAACAAAAGCAGTGCTAAATGAAATATTGAAAGGCACAAAGCCAGACTTGTTGTCAAAGGCTACAAGCAGCAACGAGCAAGAGATTATGAGGAAACTTTGGCACCAACTGCAAGAATGGAAATAGTAAGAGCAGTGTTGTCTATAGCAACACAACAAAAGTGGAAATTTTACCAAATGGATGTGAAATCAACATTCCTAAATGGAGTATTGATGGAAGAGGTTTATGTTGAACAACCTTTAGGCTATGAGAAAGAACGCCAAGAGCACAAGGTATGCAGATTGATGAAAGCTCTCTATGGGATGGAACAAGCACCAAGAGCATGGTACAGTAGGATAGATGCCTATCTACTGGAAAATGGGTTTGAGAAATGTAAAGGAGAACCCACATTATCCATCAAGGAAAAGGATGGTAATATGCTCATTGTTGTTTTGTATGTTGATGATGTTATATTTATAGGTAATGATGCTTACCTCATTAAGAATTTTAAGACAGACATGAAAGAAGAATTTGAGATGACTCATATGGGATTGCTGAGATACTTCTTAGGAATAGAATTAGAGAAAAAAGAAAATAAAATTTTTAACTCTCAAACAAAATATGTGAAAGAAATTTTGGAAAGGTTTAAAATGTAGGATTGCAAAGCAGCAATTACTCCTATAGTGATGGGATTGAAACTGAGAAAAGAAGACAACAAGAAGGATTTTGATCCAAGTTTGTACAAGAGCATCGTTGACAGCCTTATGTATTTGGCTGTAACTAGGCCTGATATTATGCATGCTGTGAGTTTAATTTCCAGATTTATCGATAGGCCAAAGGAGGCACATTGGCAAGCAACAAAGAGAATTCTTAGGTATGTGAAAGGAACAAAGAGATATGGAATTTTATACACTACTTCAGAAAATTATCCAAGTAGGTATGTGAGTATCCAGGCTTTGTTTGCTTGGTATGATAGACTCAAAACCTTATTTTTTTGGATGGCATACCACGCCATCAGGTGGCCAACAGACTAGGTTTCCCACTCAGGTCGTTTTGAGGCCACCAAATAGGTAAATATGGTTGTTTGTTGTTTATAAAATGAATGAAAAAAGAGTTCTACCAAGCCTACAGAAAAACACCATAAAATGTATAAAATTAATAACAACAATAAATTCTAAAATTACATACATACATATATGTAATGAAATAATAAAAAATATACTAACTATAATATAAAATGAAAACCATACTATACCTTGTCAATACTATTGGCTTCTTAATGCCATGAGCCCATAAAACACTATGATTAAGTTGAAGAAAAAATTAATGACACGTGTACATATTATAGCTCTATCAAGCTATGTGTCTCCATCAAGCTCCATAGCATGATAGAGCTGTGTAGTTTAATTAAGGGTTTTATTTAGTCCTAGATGGACCTTTTAAAATATTTATGGAGGGCTTAAAAAATACCCCCACAAAGATACATTTTCAACCTTTGGAACACAAGTTCTTCCAAAAAAGAGTAACCCAACTCCATCCATTCACCCTTATTTTATTTTGAAATGACAATAATATAAAAAATATTTATCTTAATTGGCTTATTCATAAAATAAATAATTATGTATTATTGTTTTGTTTATTTATTTGTTCATGAGAATAATATAAAAAGTAAATAATTGAAATAAAATATTTAGAAAACAATTACTTTGACTTACATAAATGAGTTTTAGTTTTACATGTAAACATGACAAACAAATAAAACAAATAAATATTATAAAATAACTATTTGTGTATTTAGTTCTAATTTATATATTCATAATATAAATATTTGTAAATTTTTTATGTTTAAATTCACATAAATAAAGCCACTTGTACATGTCAACATGGCAAACACAAAGTTAGCTACCCTACTTTATAGAACTTGCCAATATAGCATCCACCACTTCTTTAAATATATGGTGATATACTCCACTTCCAATAAGATCAATGAAAAATTACTCCACTTTAACAAGACACGAACGTTCCTGTCCAGCAACGACTATTGGCGGCGGCGGAGGAACGATCATCGACTCGGGAACAACGATCACCCATCTCGTTGGTTCTGTTTATACAGAACTCAGTGACGCTTTTCGGAGCCACATTCCCAATACGCAGCCGTCATCCTCTCGAGATTTGGATACTTGTTACGACTTGTCTTCTTCTTCACTCGACGTTCCCACCATAACGCTGAACTTGGATGCACTAGGATGGTAACGTGGACCTGGTTTTGCCAGAGGAAAATATCCACCACACTGATAAAAGATCCTTTATACCCGTCATTCTATTTCGTGAACTTGAACGGCATCAGCGTTGGTGACAAGAACGTTCCTGTCCCACGAACGTTCCTGTCCCAGGAACGATCATCGACTCGGGAACAACGATCACCCATCTCGTTGGTTCTGTTTATACAGCTCTCAGAGACGCTTTTCGGAGCCACATTCCCAACGACTCGTCTTCTTCTTCACTCGACGTTCCCACCATAACGCTGCACTTGGATGGTAACGTGGACCTGGTGGACCTGGTTTTTGCCAGAGGAAAATATCCTATTTACTTGGGAATTCTCATCTACCTATGTGTTTGAGCCATCTTCATCGAGTATAGTTCTGGACATCCATCTGGTGGTATTGAGCAAAATCAATGGTAAGCAATTAAGAAATGATGGATTCTCGCTTCGACGAACCCAGAGCCGATGATGTGGCCTTCCCGATCCGCCCCTCCAGCTCGACGAATCGGGAGCTGATGTGACAGCTCCCGATCTGCCCCTCCGGCGACCATTCTATTCTCCAGCTCCCCGATGGTGGACCCCGCGATGAGGTAGCAAACGGCAAACGGAAGACTCCTCCAAACGGCGATGAGCGCCTCCTCCACCACGGCTCAACTGGCGCAGCTGCGCCCCGCAATGCGCCACCCCCACGACTCCGGCCGTGACTGCAATGCAGATGGTGGAAAAGACGTGAACGTATAATGCATTCAATGAAACCTCCGTGCTCAAGATTTCAAATTCTGAATTCCCGCTCAAAATTTGAGCTTAAAATGAAATGTAAGATGGTCGACCGTGCCGCGTAAATTTTTTAAATTGAAATGAAAAATTCCCTCCCTATGAGAGGATTAGAAGGAAGACGTGGAAGACGTGGAGTGCTTCGCAGATTTCCAATGATACCATATCCAATTCGATCTAGATGCCAACTAACTGAAAATTATGGACTAAGGCGAGTTGAAGAAAATTTTCAGAAAGCTGTGTACTTCTGCAATGCCAGAAAGATGGACAATGCATATGCACTGGTGGTATATGAAGAAAATTAACTTGATATAACTCTATTGTTATTTTAGGACAACAATTGTTATTGTAGGAATTTACAGGCTATTTCTGTGTTCCATATATATTTCATGGCAACTGCTTCTGTGTTCCATATGTATTTCATGGCAACTTTATACTTCTAACCGAGTTATTCATCCTTAGTATTTTGTCCAGAGAGGAACTCGAATTTTAGCCCGGACCTGACAGAGTTTCACCGAGAGCTTTTATCCAACTATTTCCTTGTTCAAAATCTATTTTAACTTTGAAAAGTGTGGTATCCAGTTCAAATCTATGCTTGGTGTCTGATTCCATTCAATGTATTTTATAGACTGGCGTTTTCCTTCCCAACTTACTTTTTTTTACGGACGGGGAGTTTTCTTTCCCAAGCGGTTTCCAGTTTCTTCTTATTTTCAAACCTGCGATCATGTCTATATGCAGTGAAAGTACTTCTTTGCCAATAAGAATATCATGATGGAGCTTAAACTTCTCTACAGTGCCGTCTTCGAACACACAGACACCAGGTATTGAGAAAATAACAAATTCGTTTAAGCATGGCACAAAGAATGATTGATTGGAATGTCAAATGCTACCAAAGTATAAATCTTCATTGTTGTAAATAGGGTTTCATTTCCTTAGGTTTCTCTTAATCTCGAGGCGGAAAGCCTACGATAAAGCTTAGCCGGCAAGTGAAATTATCTGCGTTATTGGCGGAAGGATTTTGAATCTAGTGTTGTAAGTTATCGTTGCGCAAAAACTGGAAGCTGGAGGAGAAATATTGTTTGCTGAGTAGTAGTGTCGTATTTCATCACTGTAATTTTTTAATTAAAGTAACGTTCATAAGGGATTTTTGTGGGACGACTGGTATGTATAATGGATGTTCCAAGTTCTAAAATGACACATTTTTGTCCTTGTGATAATTTTTGAATCAAAATATATTCATAATGGTTTTCTCATGAGATGTATGTTTCAGTTCGTTGGAGTCATCAAGATCTTTTATGATTTACCATTGTTAAAAAGAATCAACATCCTAATTAAAAATCACCATGTCCAAATAGAATATGATTCCTCTTGAAGAAGGGAACGATGGAAACCTTTGACGTCGGTTGCGTAAGATTCAACTGGGAGTATGGTGAACAACGTTAGATGTCCTAAAATAACTTTATAAGAGAATCGAGGTATATGTATAATTGTTTATATTTTCATTTAATATATTTATGTTCTAATGTAGATTTATTTAATGTAAATTTATATATTAAAATAGAGAATTTAAGCATATTAAATTTGTATTTAATATTACATAAACTGTAAAAATATTTTTAAAAATAGAATATATATATAGATATAGATATTATTTAATTTTTATTTAAAAATTTGGAAATGATAAAATAAAAAATATTCACATATATATTGTTCATTATCCTTATATTGTTATTAAAATACATTTATTAGAATATCATAGTATATGATATATGACATAAATTTATTTAATGTAATAAAGTTTCATAAAATTATAATTAAAACAAATAAATATCTATTTTATATTAAATTAATTTTCTAATTTATTATAATTTTAAAATGTATAGTGAAAATATATTATAATGGAGTTTGTATTTTAGGTTATTAATTATTTTAAGAGATTTCTCAATTATAATGAAGGTATTAGAGCAATAAATTAAATTAGTCACCTTTTTAAATTGATGTGAAATCATAAAAATATGAGTAAAATATCATATATCACATTCTTTAATGGTTGATCACATGCATCATTTTAGTAATTAATGTTTGTATAGGACCCTATCTCATATTGATTTTAGAGGAGCGTTTTGAGGATGGTTCTCAACCCTTCTTACATTGGATAGTTTCTCTTGGATTTGGCTAAAATATTTAGTAAACATTTGTGCCAAATTTGTAGTGGCTAAAATATAAATGAAAGAATGAATGAGATTGTATCTCCTTTATGATAGTTTAATTCTCCAAAAAATTGCTTCCATCTTCATCCCCTCCTCATGAAGCTTGTCAATACCATGAATTTTTGTGACATTTTTAGCAATGATAAAAAGTTGCAAATTACCATATATAAAAAGACATTGTGATAAGTTTTTGACACTATATTTTTTAAAAACAATAGTTTAAGCTTGCCACCATTTAGCCACCATCATTGTGTGTTTAAGGACATGATGGTTAGGATCATTAAATCTGTGTTAAGCAACTAGTGTGTTGGGCATATTGCTTTTTTGTGGGATGGGTGTATCATTTATGGGTGGGGTTTAGGTCTCTCATTCATGTCCATATGGAATATAAAGTGGGATGCTTATGTATGTCTCTTGTTTGTGAAGGTTAAATGTGTCATTTATGTGTGTAAGTTGGGTGCAACATTTACGAGTGTGACTTAGACTTATTGTTTTGGTGCATGACTTTGATTTCTCATCTATGTATGTTAGTTAGGTATATCACTTATGTGAATGAATTAGGTGTATAATTTACATGTTGTTTATATGTCTAGGCCAGATACATTATTTTGATGTATCATTTATACACACAACATAAAATACATAAAAGTTTCACTTTTATAAGCTCTTAGTGCCAACACAATGTACAGACTAACTTAAAATACATCTTAGACAATGACCAATAAAATGTTCCATTGAATACACATGATGAAACCTTTCATTTACTTCTCATACACATCAATATTATTTGATTATAAATACTACTTAATTATTGTAGGTGGTAACTCGATAATAGTTTTTAATATTATAGTAAAAGATATATATACATTTTTTTTTTAAATTGATAAAATAAATATTTATAATTAAAAATAAAATATATAACACTACCAATTTACCATTTTAATAGTGATTTTGGCTAGAGGAGCTTCTACAAAAACCATTGCTTAAAATGTTGCAAGAGTGCTTTTCCAAGATAAATCCCTAAAAATAAACATTTTATGGATGTAGTTTTTTTAAATCATTTTTAAAATTTAAATTTTAGTCTTATTGGTTTTAAAATTACCCCCAAATTATTGATGATTGAATTTTAAGGGAAATTAAAAACAAAAATGAAAAACATTTCTAAAACATTGAAAATTAAATTTTTAAATCATTATAATATGTTCTTATAAAATTATAAATAGGAATATATTTTTGTAAATGTTAAGTTTTATATATATATATATATATATATATATATATATATATATATATATATAATCAAACTTATCTCTTTAGTGGATTCCACCGGATTTCATTGAAGCTATTGGAAACACTAAATTGAACACTTTATCAAAATAGACAACGAAACACTCACTAATGGGTCATATCAGTCGTTTGTATTTGTGTTAAATTGGATTTATGTGAAGGTCTTTAAGATAAAATCATTTTAAAATGGGATGGTAAGGAACATCATCAGCCTCTAGAAAGTGATAAGATTTCTTTTAGATGCAGATCTTGTTAGTAGCCCGAGCATCTTCCTAGTGCATGCCCTGTCTCTAAAGGGGTGTCTGGATCCCTGGAGCTGCGAAAACCCAATCGCTGATGGCGTGATCAGGAGGCAACATTAAGTGTCAAGAATGTGGCAAGCTATAAGAAGAACAACTCTCAGCAGAAAAATGCACCTCCTAGCTTGCCAAATGCTTTTAACAATGGATAAGGTGGGAGGTTTACCAACAATGAAAGTAAATATGATGCCAGAGAGAAACACACATTTTGAATAGTGAGAAGAAACACTTGGAAA